>JAQZBX010105424.1:0-10841 GCA_029593785.1 Cabassous unicinctus
GCTCTGGCCTAAATGTCAGAGTTCTTAAATCCTGGCATCTTAGAGATGCCAACCCACAGGAATCAGAGTTGGTCTCTGAGGGGGTTTTTTAGCCTCACAATGCAGACTAGTGGCTGCTTTCCCTAAGGTTGCTTTGCATTATATATAGACCAGTCCAGGTGCTGGGCCAGCTTCACTGGGTCACCTGCCCAGAACTCCCAGAAGGGGCTAACAACCCAAAGCCAGGCTACAGTACCAGGAGCCAATCACATTCTGGAGGGAAGTTTAATTGAAACAGTAAAAAGAAGGGGTAAGAAGGTAGAGGATGGGAGCCAAGCCTTCCTATTTCATCTAGTGATAGATGATTATCTGAAAATAATCCCCCGGGGCCTGGAGACTTTAATTCCTGCTTAACACTTCTAGAGTCAACAAGCCCCTGGCATGTCACATTCAGATCAAGGGCCAAAGGTCTCTTCCTGTCCTGAAGGCTGGGGGCTGTCTGAGGTCATTTCTCCCTCCTAGTCTGGCTTTCTGCCCCTGTGGAATGAAGAGTATGGTTATCTACGTCATTGGGCTATTGCAAAAGGGACACCAGTTCTTAGGCATTCGGTGGGCACTTGGTCATGTGCTTCCAGTTACAGTCACTGTTGTCTGTAGACTCATTGTGACTTCCAGTTTACTAGGGGTCAGAGATGTTACAGGCTAGTTTGTATGCGTCATCTGTTTTAGTGCCCTCAACTCAGTCCTCTGCCATCCTGGTAATCCATCCGAGGTTCTGACCTCTACTTTCATGTCCTCAGGGGGTAGAGTTGATTCCTTAAAAATACTCTGAGGGAGCAAACACATACCCCCCATCTTAACTTTTCCCACCAAAAAGTTGGTAGCAGACTTTAGTATTACTACCACATCAATCCACCTCATTTCTCCTTTTCTCTCCTAACTTCTTCCACACATACTAATTAATTAATCAAGCATACCTATCTAAATCCTCCCATCTCAATTCTTATAATGGTATGCCTGTGAGGGTTCTAAAAGTTGGAAATGATTTAGTATTAGAGGTTTTTGATTGCATCGAATGTAAAATAAAATGAAAATGAGCAAATGATGAACTGAAGTGGGGAGTGAGGTTTGAAATTAGCCCTATTTCCTGGATACACAAGAGGCTCACTTACCTTGGTTTTTATCTTGGCCTATTTTGGGAGTGATATATTTGGCTCACAAACAGGAATAGAAGATAAAAGGGGACCTGTATCCTCTAAACCGGGGTCTCTCAACCTCAGCACTACTGATATTTGGGGCTAGATAATTATTTGCCATGGGGGCCTGTTCTCTGCATTCTAGGTGTTTAGCGGCATCCCTAGCTTCTACTCACTAGATGACATTGTCATTGACACTTTCTTCCCTCCACCCAGTTGTGACAACCAAAAATGTCTCCATACATTGCCAGATGTCACTTAGGGGGGCAAAATTGCACTGAGTTGAGAACCATTGCTTTAAACATAGTAAAGTTTTAGACTGACAAATTAGAAATGTAACTAACTTTCTCTAGGCCAAATCCCTTATTTCGGGCATGTTCTGCGCAGGATTCACGTGAGATGAGCATTCCTTTATGCAAACACACTTCCTGGATTTCTCTCCTCCATTCCTATTGGAGTTCTGGAATTTGTTTTGCTGACACACATTTCTTCTAGAGTCACAAAGTGTTGTGGTGAGAATCGAACTGGGTTCCAGTCTAAGCTGTATGCATTCTTGCAGTGTGGCTGTGATTAGTTAATGAGCCTTTCCTCATTTTTGGCAGGTGCCTTGTGTGGGTAATGCAATCCAAACCTCAAAGATTGCAGTGAGGATTAAATGAGTGACTGCCTATGAAACCTTAGTTGGCACGCTGTAGATGTTCAATAAATGTTGGTTCCCTTTACTGTAGGCTGGTATGCCAGGGCCACCATGGATCTCCAGGCTTTGGAATGTGCATCTGTCTCACACCTGCTATAAACTGTCCCACATGGAAGTGTTGTTCAGGCCCACCCCAAAGTCCTCAAAGTCAGTCACATGAAAGACACTTTCATGATAAGCACTTGTTGTAAAGAAGACACAGCAGGGAAGCGGCTGTGGCTCAATCTGTTGGGCTCCCGTTTACCATATGGGAGGCCCCCAGTTCCATCCCTGGGGCCTCCTGGTGAAGGAACACCCACGCTGAGCAGAGAGCTCAGGGCCCGCGCAACAAAGGGAGACACGCAGACACAGAAAAACGCACAGCAAATGGACACAGCGAGCACAAGCCGCAAGGGAAGGATAAATAAATAAATAATAAAATAAATAAATAAATGTATAAAAAAAAAAATTGCTTAAAAAAAAAAAAAAAAGACACAGCATTTGTTTCTGAATGGAAGACACTAAACAGCTCATTTCCTCCCTCCATCTCCTAAAAAGTGACACTGCCTCTACACAGTATCTTTTCCTCTCCCCAAAACATGCCCAGCCCTTCAGCCCCTTTCTGTTGGAGTGGGAAAGGCGGAGCAGGACAGTCAATCCCAAATGTGTTCTTCAGCCCTCTGCCATTGCCTCAGGGGCGAGCCACTTCCTGCCTTTGAAGTGTCTGGGTGTGAACTCTCCTTATCATGAAACTGTCTGTTCCTGACTCTGCTAATCTGGGGGAGGGTGTGTTGACTTGTGGTCTTGGCAGGAAGCAAGAGGGTCATCTGTCTTCCAGGGTGCAAAGGCTTGGCATTTTCTTTCTTTTCCTCAGCCTCCAGGTGTGGCATTAGAACACTGATCTATTTGCATCTCTGATTTAGTATCAGAATCTGGGGAATTTGTGGTAGTAATAATAATAAAACAGTAGTCATCATATATTGAGGTAATTTGCTATTTGCCATGCACTATGTAGAGTGCTTTTTCTATGATCCCATTTTAATCCTCACAGCAACCCAGTAAGGTTTGTGGGAGTTATGATCATTATTTTAAAGGTGAAGAACTTTGGAGAAATTAATGATTTCAACATCACATAGTTGGTAAATGGTATGTCTGGGTGTCACCCCAGATCACCGACTTTCTAATCACTGGACTCTACTGCTTTCCAAGTTATATCAGACTCTGAAATCAATGGACTACAGAGGTGTGATTGGTTCCAGGAATGCCTAAGCTAATAATGTTGGTCCTTAACAATCCATAACGTGGCCAGCCCCAGGATGTACAAATTCCTTGAATAGTTGTTAGACTATTAGACTAGAGAAAGATACTGGAGCAATTCCCTCTCCATATGCAGACCTGAACTACAAGAGTTAATCTCATATAAAATTAGTTACTGAATTGAGAGAGAGAGAGAAAGAGAGAGGAGAAAGAGAGGAAGGGAAAGGAAGGGAAGGGAAGGGAAGGGAGGGGAGGAAGGAAGGAAGGAAGGAAGATGGTAGGGAGGGTGAAGGGAGGAATGAAGGAAAAAGAGAAAAGAAGAAAGAGACTCTTCTCCTCCATCATTCCTTTCTTCATTAATTTCACAGCTATTTATTAAGCAATTTCTGTATACCAGGCACTGCCTTATGTATTAGGAAAACCCACAACACCACAACAAGACTTGGCACCACCTTAAAAAATTTTAGGAGAAGAGATGGATAAATAATAAAATAAAGTGTTCATTGTGGATTTGCTGATAAATGTGTATGTAAGATGCTGTGCTGGCACCCAGGAAGGTGTTATCAGCTATCTGGGGGAGAGATGACCTCATAAAGAATGATATTTGAGATGTTCTTGAAAGATTAAAGGGTAGGTGTTCACTAGTGCTAGAGAGTATACAAAGAAGGCATCCTAGGAAAGAGTGAGCAAAGGCCTGGAATAGCCCAAGGCTTCTAAAGAGCTGGAAGGAGTCTGAGATGGTCAGAGCTCAGGGGCTGGTGTCCCAAATGTGTATTACATCAAAGACCACATTTCCCCCTTTACAGAACACAGCTAATACAAACTGCATTTTTGCATTTCGTCTCAAGTAGCTGTTATATACCCAAAAACATGATCCTTTTCACAAATAACAAAAATATGTATCAGGGGGATGACAGTAAAATCTACAACTAAACATATGTGATAGAAAAACAATGGCTCACTTCTGGGAAGATGGCAATGGAATAGGTGTGCAGGACTCAACTCTCACAAAAAACAATGGAGGAAGGGCAAAAAGCTATGGGAGGGAGCTACTTAAGGGATCTGCACATCAGGAGAGATGCGCATCCTCCAGGAGGGTGAGGGACAGAGAGATGAAGAAGCCAAATTGGAAACCATGAGTTACTAGCCCCCGTCTGGGAACAGCACCCAACCCCCACCCTCAAGGCAAAAAACCTGGATAAAACCCGTGGCTCACTGCAGCCAACTGAGAGGTGAACGGATGTCTTCCTCCCTGGGAAGAGAGAGAGTACAGCAGAGGGCAGAGAGTGGTTTCTCTCCAGTGAGTTTGGCTAGGATAGGAATCACAGGCAAGTGAAGGTTGAAAGAGACAGCTCCATGGAAAGATTGCCGATGAACACCATCTGCTGTCTGGTCAAGAAACTGTGAGGAGAAAAAACACTTTTTAGAGTCTTTCATCCCAGACCTCTTGGATCAGATCTGTGCCCCATTAGTGAGTCCCTAACCCTATTTTGATCAATTAAGCTGGGCAATTTCAAAGACTTAGAATAAGCTGAATCAAAAACTAAAGAAGAGGGAAGCGGATGGGGCTCAATCGATAGGGCTCCCGTTTACCATTGGGAGGCCCCGGGTTCGATTCCCGGGGCCTCCTGGTGAAGGCAAGCCAGCCCACGCGGCGCGGTGAGCTGACACAGCAGGACGACCCAACAAAGGGAGACAAGCAGACACAGAAAAACACACAGCAAATGGACACAGTGAGCACAAGCAGCTGAGGGGGCATAAATAAATAAATAAATAAAATCTTTAAAAAAATAAAAATAAAAAATAAAGAAGAGCCATGAAACAAAACCACTAGGCAAGAGAAAGAAATTGAACTTCAGAGTAAATTTACCACCATAATCAGATGCCTAGACATCAGGAAAAATTACAAACCGTACTAAGAAACAGGAAGAAATGGCCCCATCAACCAAAAATCCTGACAAAACACAAGATTTGAGAAAACTAGTCAATGAAAATCACACAAATCTCCTAAATCGATTAGGGGAACTGAAGGAAAATATGACTAAAGAGATAAAGGATAATAAAAAGACACTGGGTGAACATAAAGAACAATTTGAAAGCCTGCAAAGAAAAGTAACAGAGCTTATGGGAATGAAAGACACCATGGATGAGATTACAAATACATTAGAGGGAAAAAAAATACATTAGAAGCATGTAACAGCAGATTTGAATTGATTGAGGATAGAATATGTGAATTGAAAGACAGAGCATCTGAACTTGAAAAGACAGCAGAACAGAAAGGGAAAGGAGTAGAAAACAATGGAACAGGTTTTCAGAAAATTGAAAATATGCGAAACACACAAACATATGTGTTATTGGTGTCACAGAAGAAGAAGAGAATAGAAAAGGGGCAGAAAGAATATTTAAGGAAATAATAACCAAAAACTTCCCAACCCTTACAAAAGACATATATATCAATATCCAAGAAGGACAACACACCTGAAACAGAATAAATCCAGATAGATCTACTCCGAGACACCTACTATTCAGAATGACAAAACCAGACGTAGAGCATTCTGAAAGCAGCAAGAGAAAACCATTGCATCAATAAGACTAATTTCCAATCTCTCATCAGAAACCATGAAGGTGAAGAGAAAGTGGTATGAGGTATTTAAGGAATTGAAAGAGAAAAAATGCCAGCCAAGAGTTCTTTATCCAGCAGATGTGTCCTTCAAAAATGAGGGTGAGTTTAAAGTCTTCATAGACAAACAAAAACTGAGAGAGTATGTTACCAAAAGACCGGCTTTACAAGAGATACTACAGGGTGTCCTACAGCCTGAAAGGAAGAAACAAGGGTGAGACTTGAAGAAGAGTGTAGAAATGAAAATTAGGAAGGATAACTTAAAGGGTAAAAAGACAATAGTAAGATATAACAACAGAAAGCCAAAGGATAAAATGGATAAAGTAAGTAATTCCTTTACAGTAATAACATTAAGTGTTAATAGATTGAACTCCCCACCGAAAGAAATAGACTGACAGAATGGATAAATAAAAATATGAGCCATTTATATGCTGTCAACAAAAAACTCACCTCAGACATAAGGACATAATCAGGTTAAAAGGAAAGGTTGGAAAAAGATATTCCACACAAATAGTAACCAAAATAAATTAGGTGTAGTGATACTAATATCAGACAAAATAGATTTAAAATATAAAACTGTTATAACAGATGAAGGTCATTTTATATTAATAAACGGGCAATTCACCAAGAAGAAACAACTATAATAAATATTTATTCCCCTAACCTGGGTGCCCTAAGATACATGAGGCACACACTGGCAAAACTGAAGGGAGAAATAGACGGCTCTACAATAATAGTTGGAGAATTCGATACTCCACTCTCAGCATTGGATATAACATCTGGACAGAGGTTAAATAAGGAAACAGCTTAAATAACATGATAAATGAACTAGACCTAAGAGACATTTATAGAGCATTACACCCCAAAACAGCAAGATATACATTCTTTTCAAGTGTTCATGGATCCTTCTCCAAGATAGACCATATGTTGGGTCACAAGATATGTTTCAATAAATTTTAAAAGACTGAAATTATACAAAGCACTTTCTCTGATCATAATGGAATGAAGATAGAAATCAATAACTGATGGAAGAGGGAAAACACAAAAATATATGAAGATTAAACATCACACTCTTAAATAATCAGAGGGTCAAAGAAGAAATTGCAATAGAAATCAGTAAATATCTCAAGACAAATGAAGACAAGACTACAACATATCAAAACCTATGGCGGGGGGGGAACCTATGGGATACAGCAAAGGCAGTGCTGAGAGGGAAATTTATAGTCCTCAATGCTTACATTAAAAAAGAAGAAAGAGCTAAAATTGAAGACCTAACTGCACAACTGGAGGACCTAGAACAAGAACAGCTAACTAATCACAAACCAAGCTGGAAGAAAGAATAAAGACCAGAGCAGAAATAAATTAAGGAAAAAAAATAGAGAAAATCAACAAAACCAAAAGTTGGTTCTTCAAAAAAATTGACAATATTGACAAAACCTTAGCTAGACTGAATATAAGAAGAGAAGATGCAAATAAAATTAGAAATGAGATGGGGACATTACTATTGACTCTACAAAAATAAGTGAGATCATAAGAGGATACCATGAAGAACTGTACACCAACAATCTATATAATGTAGATGAAATGGACAAATTCCTAGAAACATACAAACAAACTACACTGACCCTAGAAGAAATAGAAGACCTCAACAAACCATTCACAAGTAAAGAAACTGAAACAGCCATCATAGATCTCCCAAAGATGATAAGTCCAAGACCAGATGACTTCACAGGCAAATTTTACCAGTCATTCAAAGACAATCTAATACCAATCTTGCTCAAGCTCTTCCAAATAAATTGAACAAGAAGGAACATTACCAAACTCATTCTATGAAGCTAACATGATCCTAATACCAAACCTAGATAAAAATACTACAAAAAATAAAATTACAGACCAATTTCTCTAATGAATATTGATAGAAAAATCCTCAGCAAAATACTTGCAAACTGAATCCAAAAGCACATTAAAAAAATTATACATCACAATCAAGTGGGTTTTATCACAGGTATACAAGACAGGTTTCAATACAAGAAAATCAATTACTGTAATATACAACAATAAATTGAAGAAGAAAAATCACTATTCTCTTGATTGATGCAGAAAAGGCATTTGACAAAATACAACACCCTTTCTTGATAAAAACACTCCAAAAGACAGGACTAGAAAGTAGCTTTCTCAACATGGTAAAGTGCATAAGAAAAACCCACAGCTAGTATGGTACTCAAAGTTGAAGGACTGAAAGCTTTCCCACTGAAATCAGAAAAAAGAAAAGGATGCCCACTGTTATTCAATATTGTGCTAGAAGTCCTAGTTAGAGCAATTAGGCAAGAAAAAGAAATAAAAGTCATGCAAATAGGAAGGAAGAAGTAAAACTTTCGCTATTCACAGATTATATGATCCTATATCTAGAAAATTCCCAAAACATCCACAACAAAGCTACTAGAACTAATAGATGAGTTCAGCAAAGTGGTACGATACAAGATTAATACACAAAAATCGTTAGTGTTTCTATGCACTACTGATGAGCAATCTGAGGAAGTCAGAAAAAGAAATTTCCAATTATAATAGCAACTAAAAGAATCAACTATTTAGGAATAAACTTAACCGAGGACATAAAGGACTTGTATTCAGAAAACTACAAAACATTGCTGAAAGAAACCAAAGACCACCTAAATAACTGGGAGGACATTTCGTGTTCATGGATTGGAAGACTAAATATCGTTAAGTTGTCAGTTTTACCCAAAATGATTTGCAGATTCAGTACAATCTCAATAAAAATCCCAGCAGCCTTTTTTGCAGGAATGGAAAAGCCAATTATCAAATTTATTTGGAAGGGTAAGGAGACCCAAATAGCCAAAAATATTTTAAAGAAGAAAAATGAAGTTGGAGGATTCCCCCTTCAGACTTTAAAGCATATTACTTAGCTACAGTGGTAAAAACAGCATGGTACTGGCATAAAGGTAGGCATATTGACCAATGGAACTGAATTAGGAACTCAGAAAGAGACCCTTACATCTATGGTCAAATGATTTTTCATAAGGCTGTCAGGCCCACCCAGCTGAGACAGAACTGTCTGTTCAATATATGGTGCTGGGAGTACTGGATATCCATATCCAAAAAGAGAAAGAGGACCCCTATCTTACACCTTATATAAAAATTAACTCAAAATGGATCAAGGATCTAAGTATAAAAGCTACAACCATAAAACTCCTAGATTATGTAGGGAAACATCTTCAAGATTTTGTGTTAGGTAGTAGTTTCTTAAACCTTACACCCAAAGCACAAGCAGTGAAAGAAAAACTAGGTAAATGGGACGTTCTCAAAATTAAACACTTTCATTCTTCAAAAGACTTTGTCAAGAAAATAAAAAGGCAGCCTACTCAATGGGGGAAAATATTTGGAAACCACGTATCTGATAAGGATTTGATATCTGTGTTATATAAAGAGATCATATAACTCAATGATAAAAAGACAACCAGCCCAATTTAAAAATGGGCAAAAAACTTGAATAGACATTTCTCCAAAGAGGAAATACAATGGCCATAGAGCACATGAAAAAAATGTTCAATATCACTAGCAATTAGGGAAATGCAGATCAAAACTATGAGATACCATTTCACACCTTATAGAATGGCTATTAAAAAAAAAAAAAAACTACAAGTTCTAGAGAGGATGTGGAGAAATATGAACACTCCTTCACTGTTGGTGGGCATGTAGGATGGTACAGCCTCAGTGGAAGACAGTTTGGCAGTACCTCAAGAAGCTGAATATAGAAAGCTGTATGATCCAGAAATCCTGTTACTAGCAGTATATTCAGAAAAACTGAAAGGATGGGAACTGACATTTGCACACACCAGTGTTCGTAACAACATTATTCATAATTGCTAAAATATGGAACCAGCCCAAGTGTCCACCAACCGATGAACAGATAAACAAAATGTGGTATATACATACAATGGGATACTATTCAGCTGTAAGAAGAAATGAAATCAGGATGTGTATGACAACATGGATGAACCTTGAGGATATTATGTTGAGTGAAATAAGCCAGACAAAAAAGGACAAATATTGTATGGTCTCACTAATATGAACTAAATATGATGAGTAAATTCATGGAAGTAAAATCTAGAATATAGGTTACTAGGAGATAAAATGTGGATTGAGAATGGGAGCTGATACTTAATGTATGTAGAATTTTTAATAAGATTTATTGTAAAGGTGTAGAAATGAATAGTTAATGGTAACACATTATAGCAAGTATAACTAACATTGCTGATGTATAAATGTGATTGTGGATGAAAGGGGACATAAATGTCAAATGAAAGGAAACTAGAAAATAATCTAGGGAATGTATAACAGTGATTTCACTGGTGGATGAAGATTGTGTTTAATAATTTAAATATAAGAATGTTCTTTTTACAAAGTATTAAGTATATGGTGATAGGTGGGAAAATTACAACTATTGTAACTTATAGATATTAGTAATATTGTAATATTTTTGCAGAATGGAAAAGAATTATATCAATTCTAAGAGACAACAATAGTGGGGTGTTAGGGGGTACGGGGATTTTTCCTTTTGGAGTAATAAAAACGTTCTAAAATTGACTGAAGTGATGACAGCACAACTCTAAAGAAAATGAGAGCCACTGAGTGTACACTTTGAATAGATTGTACAAAACATGGGACTGTGTAATACAGGGAATCAAGTGGTAGAAGATGGACTGTGGTTAACAGGACAAATATGAGAACAGTCTCTCATGAACTATCACAAACGTTATAGTTCATACTAACACAGAGTGTTAATAATGGGGTGGGTTGGGGGAAAATACCCCAAATGTAAGATATGGGCTATAGTTAGTTATATTTTGACTATGCCCTTTCATAGTTTGTAACAAATGTTTTACAACAATGCAAGGTGGTAGTGGTGGGGAGATTTATGGGAGCTTTGTAAGATGATATCCATGTCTGTAAGTTCACAACTTTGACTATACACTTATTTATGTATATTCATGTATGAATGATATACTTCAGTAATATTTTTTTAAAAAAGAATAAAGGGCTCAGCTTATGTCCATGGTTATGTGTTATTATATGCTAAAATTAGACACATCCA
>JAQZBX010105425.1:0-10853 GCA_029593785.1 Cabassous unicinctus
TAAAAAGACAGAGAACTGCAAGTGTTGGAGAGGATGTGGAGAGATAGGAACACTTATTCACTGTTGGTGGGAATACAGAATGGTATAGCCACTGTAAAGGTCTGTTTGGCAGTTCCTAAAGAAATTGAATATAGACTTGCCATGTGGCCCTGCAATACCACTACTAGGTATATACCCAGAAGAACTGAGAGCAGTCACATGAATAGACATCTGCACACTTATGTTCATGGCGGCATTATTCACAATTGCCAAAAGCTGGAAACAACCCCGGTGTCCATCAACTGATGAATGGATCAACAAACTGTGCTGTATTCACACAATGGAATATTATACAGCCATAAGAAGAAATGAAGTCATAAAGCATATGACAACATGGACGAACCTGGAGGGATATTATGTTGAGGGAAGCAAGCCAAACACAAAAGGACAAATATTGTATGATTGCGTTTCTATGAACCAAATACATTGCATAACATATTGTATGATTCGGAAAAAAAATTTATTAGGTGTCCAGTAAAAAATACATAGAGATGAGCAAGACACAGTTCCTGCCTTTGAGTTCACAGCTGTGGCTCCCCCAGCAACCATTTGCCACTTCCTCCTGCTCCCACAATCCCAATTTTATACAGACTAACATGGGCCCAACTCCAGGACATGAAGCATGATTGGTTTGAGCCAGGATTGGCCAAATCCAGCATGCTGCCTGTCTTTGTAAATAAAGTTTTATTGGAACCCACCCTCAAAAAAAAAATAAGGTCCTTAATGATAAGCATTTTGAAAAATATTTTTTAAAATAGAGGTTGGCTTTCAATATGAAGCCGAGCATAAAAACATGCCCCAATCTTCCTTTAAATGATGCCTTTTGACCCTTTCATACTGACAGAAGGCCTCCTAAGGATCTTAAGGGCATGCCTCACAGAAACTTTTTGTTTAATAGGGTTTCTAAGAATCTTATGAAGTCTCTTAACAGCCTCAGGAAGACACCAAAGTAGAGAAAATTTTATCTTGAAGAGATTTGAGTATGTGGCTTTGTCTAAAGTAGCGGATTATACATTGATACTCAAAAAGTCTACAAAGTTTTTAGAGCATTATCCAGTTTAGACCAAAAAGAACAGAGATAATATGAAAAAGGCCTTTGGACCCCAAACCTCTACAGGGAAGGGGCAAGCTGAGAAAATTACTTGTTGTGCACACAGGCAACATTTTCTGAAAAAGGAAGAATGATTGAGAGGGCAAAACCAAGATTCTAAAGAATTAAAGCAAGAGCCCTGGTGATCAATTCCCAGGCAGTAGGGCTGAATTCTAATCAAGAATCTAGCAACCTGTGCCCCTCTTGACTTCAGAATAGCTATGGACTAGTGTTTGCTCTGTGCCTCCTGCTTTCCCCCCTTTTGGAATGGAAGTATCTAAAACAGTTATCCTATTCCTGTGGGGTGTATGGGGATGGGGGAAATAACTTATCTCTTTAGTTCACAGGTCTAGAGATGGAGAGGAACAGTACTCATGAAGCTGTACCTGAGGAACCACACTGAAGAAGTCTGATCTGCACTTGACCTGATTTAGATGAAGAGATCCTGGCCTTTGAGCTGATACCATGATGTAATGAGAGTTGGAGGTACTGGAGGAGAGTTGAAGGTATTTTGCATATGGGAGGAATATGACTTGCTGTGACCCAAAGGCAGGCGATGAAGTTGTATTTCCCAAAGATGATACCAAACTATATCCCATCCCACAAGCTCTTCTTACAATGTGTCATTGACATTTCTCCCAAAGAGTAGTGGAGTCTGTGTCCCCTCCTCTTGAGCCTGTGGCGAACTCTGTGACTGCCTAACCCAAGAGAGAACAGAAGTGATGTTATGTGTCTTCTAAGGTTAGATCATAAAAAACACCATGCACTTCTATCTTGCTCTCTTGGCATGCTCATGCTTGGAACCATATGGTGAGGAAACCAAGCCCCATGGAAAGGCCATGTCTAAGTGTTCCAGCCTACAACTCCAGTGGAGGACATAGCCAGCAACCAGCATCAATACTAGACATATTAGTGAGTAAACCTTCAGATGATGCCAACTCCCAGCTATCAAGTCAACTGCCAGCCTTCAAGCCACCACTGCGTGGATCATAGACAAGTATCCCCACCAATCCCAACCCAAATTGCAGAATCATAAGAAAAAGAAATTATTGTTTTGGTTTTAATCCATTATGTTTAGGTGACTTGTTATGCAGCATTAGAAAACCAGAAAATCCCCTCTTTTACAGACTTAAAAACAAAAACTGAGGCACAGAGATGTTGAGTATTTTGTCTAAGACCTAATAAATTCAGCAAAGTGGCAGGGTACAAGATCAACACCCCAAAATCAGCAATGTTTCTATACACTAGTAACAAACAATCTGAAAGAATCAAATATCTAGGAACAAATGTAACCACGGATATAAAGGATTTATACATGGAAAATTACAAAACATTGCTAAAGAAGTCAAAGAAGATCTAAATAAATGTAAGGACATTCCATGTTCATGGATTGGAAGACTAAATATAGTTACAATGACAATCCTACCCAAAGTGAATTTCAGATTCAATGCAATCCCAGCCAAAATTCCAATAGCCTTCATTGCAGAAATAGAAAAGTCAATCATTAGATTTATTTGGAATGGTAAGGGCCTAAATATTCAAAACCATCTTAAAATGACAACGTTGGAGGACTCACACCTCCCAATTTTAAAACTTATAACAAAGCTATAGTAATCAAAACAGCATGGTCCTAGCAAGGTCTTAATTAATTAAGATTATATTAATGTATGTCTTAATGTAAGACATACATTAGACCAATGGAAGAGAATTGAACATTCAGAAATAAACCCTCACATTTATTGCCAATTGATTTTTTTCCAGGACTTAAATGTTTTATTGACTGTCTTCAAGACTTAGGAAAGTGATCGAGAAATGCCAGTAAAATTTAGAATAAAGTATACACATATATACATATATATTGAATGTATTGGACCACATGTATATTCTCCCCGCAGAGAACCAGTTGTTAAACATTTACCACAACCCATTACTTTGTACAGATGTGTATAGGATGACCATGTAAATACATGTACTCTAGATAACGGGATTGGCAAACTTCTTCTATAAAAATCCAAACAGTAAATATTTAAGCTTTGTTGGCCAGGCTGTCTCTGTTGAAAGGATTCAACTCTGCTGTTGTAGTTGGAAAGCTGCTGTAGATAACATGTAAATGAGTAAGTGTGGCTGTTTTAAAATAAAACTATTTATAGACACTGAAATTTGAAGTTCATGCAATTTTCATGTGCCACAAATACTGTTCTGATTTTTTCCCCAAAACATTTAAAAATATATACACCATTCTTAGCCCACAGACCATATATAGTTGGCAGGTCAGATTTGGCCCATGGGCTGTAGGAACCCTCTTCCGGATCATACTAGAGAAGGGAGGGGAGCTGGGACTCAAACCTAGGTAAGGCAAAGTCCCAAGGACAAGAGACCAGCAAGTGCGAGGATCCTGAGGCTGCAACCAGTTTGGTGTGCTCCAAAGACAGAAAGACTACAATAAGCATAAGAGAGCAAGGAGAAGTAGGGAAGCAAAATATAGGGGGCTTTGTAAGCCTGAGTAAGAGTTTTAGACTTTATTCCAAGTTTAGCAGGAAGCCCTGTGGAAACCGTGGAGAGATGTGCCCTTGATCCGGTTTACTTTTTTCAAAGATTCCTGTACGGAACGCAGCTTGGAGCGCCATAAGAAGTAAAGGAAGGAGGGCGGTGAGGAGGATGCCGCAGTGTTCCAGGAGCGAGAGGGGGCTTTCTGGAGGCTGAGTCCTCAGGATTTGCTGAGAGATTCGTGGCAGGTGAAGAACAGTCGAGAACGAGAGTCCAGGGCGCCATTGATTCTCACTTAAGCGTTAGGAAGTCTATAATAGCGTTTTACAGATGAGGAAACTCCAGGGGCCTCCGCGAAGTGCCAGGCCCTGCTAGGGCCTTGGAGATTTGGCCGTCCTGGGTCTGGGTCGTCCCGTTGTGGTGGCTGGGAGAGATCAAGTCCCTGGCGCTGGGTCCCTCTGACAGCACTTGTGTTCCAGGGCTGCGCATCCCGGGAGCCTGAACCCCAAGGCCCGGGCTCTTCCATTTCCGAGTTCTGCACGCCCCTCCAGCCTCCTACCCACGTGGCCCTCAGGAAAACTTCTGCTGAGGTACTAACCCCTCAGGCGGGGGAAACCACGGCCTGCACTAAGAAGGCAGCCGGTAACCCCCACAGGCCTCTGCCTGCCCAAGTGGAAAGCCCCGAGGCCCAGCGGTTTACCTAGCAGAGGGCCTTTGGTTGTGGCCTTCTCTATGGTTCATTCTCTCCTTGCGGGAACCCCTAGGAAAGGAGCAAAAACAGACATCGGAACCGCCAATCACGCCACGGCCTCATGTTCTCCCCGGGCCCAGCTGGCAACGCTTGCAACATCGGCCCCGCAAGCGCCCAGCCCTCAATTTTTTTTATAAGGATGCCAAGTCCACACAATGGGGAAAGAATAATCTCTTCAACAAATGGTGCTCAGAAAATGGGTACTGATATGCAAAAGAATGAAGGTGAACCCCCTCCATACCATATGCAAAAAATTAACTAAAAAAATGAATCAAAGATCTAAATTTAAGAACCAAAACTGTAAAACTCCTAAAAGAAAACGGAAGCATTTTCCAGACCTTGTGTTAGGCTATGAAAAAATAGATTCATGGGACTTCGATCAAAATTTAAAAGTTTTGTGCATCAGAGTACTTCATCATGAAAGTAAAATGCCAACCTACAGAATGGGAGAAAATATTTGAAAACCTTATAACCAATGAGGGTTTAATACCCAGAATATATTTTTTAAAATCCTACAACTTTATAACAAAAAGAAAAATCAATTATAAGTGGGCAAAAGACTTGAATACACATTTCTCGAAAGAAGATATACAAATGGCCAAAAAGCACATGAAAATATGCTCATTATCATTACTTAGTACGGAAATGCAAATCAAAACCACAGTGACATATCATTTCGCACCCAGTAGAATGGCTACTATTAAATAGAATGGAATATAACAAGTATTGGAGAGGACCAGGAGAAATAGGAACACTTATTTATTGTTGATGGGAATATAAAATGGTGCAATGACTGTTGAAGACAGTTTGGCAGTTCTCAGAAAGTTAAGCGTAGAATTACCATATGACCCAGCAATCCCACATCTATGTATATATGCAAAAGAATTTAAAGCAGGGACTTGAACAAATATTTGCACACTGATGTTCATAGAGTCATTATTCACAATTGCCAAAAAGTGTAAGCAACTCAAGGGCCATCAACAGATGAATGGCTAAACAAAATGTAGTATATATATATAATGGAATATTATTCAGCCGTAAAAAGGAATGAAGTCCTGATACATGTGACAACATGGATGAACCTTGAAGACAACATGTTAAATGAAATAAGCCAGACACAAAAGGACAAATGTTGCATGATATCACTGATATGAAATAGAAAAGGAAAATTCATAGAGTCAGAAACTAGAATACAGTCTACCAGGAGCCAGGGTGAGGGTAGGAAATGGAGAGTTAATGCTTAATTGGCACAGAGTTTGTTTGGGGTGATGGAAAATTTTGGTAATGCTTGGTGGTGATGGTAGCACAACATTGTGAATTTAATTAACACTACTGAAATATATATTTGAATGTGGTAAAGGGGGAAATTTTCTGTTGTATATATGTTAATAGAATTTAAAATTTTTATAGTAAACTATAGGACTGTAAAAACACAAACAGTGGACCCTAAAGTAATCTATGGACTATAGTTAACAGCATAATTATAATATTCTTTCATCAGTTGTAACAAAGATACCACACTAATGCAAAGTGTTAAGAAAAGGGAAAACTGTCTACGTCAGGGGGTGTATATGGAACTATGAATTTTCTGCATGATTTTTCTGTAAACCTACAACTTCTCTAATAATTTTTTTTTAATTTAGAAGCTTAAAATAAATAAATAAATAAATAAATAAATAGAAGGGACAACTCTTCCTTATAGTAAAGTTCCAATTAGTAAATGTAGAAGGAATGACGGAAATGGAAAATAACTATTAGGCAAGCTCCACAGTATAATTGTTTTAGGCAAGAACCACTGATGGATGCTAACATTTGTAAATGAAAGTATGGTGAAAAGCAGGATATTTACAGTCCCAAAAATTAATTCCAAAGGAGAAAATCGTAAGTTTACAGTAAAGAAAACTGACACACCATTTAACCAACTAAACAAAGTTAAACACCATAAATAACGTCAATATCACAGACCCCCTGATGCACTGAAAAGGGGACAGTATTCTTACCAAAAATATATAACCTCAATAGAATTATGAGAACCAATTTGAGGAACATTACAGAAAAAAATAGACCAGTACTATTTAAAAGCATCAAGGTCATCAAAGACAAAGAAAGACCCAGGAACTGTAACAGATTGAAGGAGACCAAGAAGACATGACATAAATGCAATGTGGGATCTTGAATTGAATCCCAGACCACAAAAAGAACATTAGTGGGAAAACTAGTGATGTTTGAACAAAGTCTATAGATTAGTTCATAGCATTGTGTGAATGTTAAATTTTTGGTTTCAGTAATTTGATTAGGTTACATAAGATGTTAACATCAAAGGACGGTAGATAAAGAACATATAGGAACTCCGTATATATTCACAACTTTTCTATAAATCTAAAATTCTTCTAAATTAATTTTTAGACTGTGTTAATATGGAAAAATATGTATCTATTATTATTACAAAGTTTCTGAGAACTTTACCCTTGGTTTTAATCTTTCATTATAAACTGTTTTTCAAATTGTTTGATATATAAATGGGCAAATTATTATAAAAGACCAAGATTCAGCCTTTATTTGCCTCCATTCTTAAGAACATTTACTAAGCCCTCCCATTCCCTATGTAGTGCTATGTGCAGATGTAGGGACAAATGCTTTTGGCTTTCCGAAAAATTTCAGTCATTTTCCAAGGTACATAATGGCTGACAGTCTCAGCCCTTAAAACAAGGTTTTATAATTAGCTTGCCTGTGGTTCTGCAGGATCTGCAATTTGTTTCAAATCACATCTACTTCTAGAGAAAACAACCGAGGAATCTTGTCCAAATTGCAAATAATAAAACTCAACTTTAAAAAACACATTAGCCACTGATAATTTTATAAAAATGTATGTCACATCTCTTTTTTGAAGAGAATTACCAAAAAAGACCAAGTATTCCAACCATCATCACCACCTTTCTAGTCTAGCATAGATACCCTTCCTGTGTACTGCTATGGCACTATACTTCCTTCACCTTATTGAAAGGTATTGTAATTGTTTATTTCTATGTAAAAGCAAACATCATGCCAAACTTGTCAGTAAACAAGCACCCAGCAGAATGTGATAAGTACTCGATAAATATTTATTAAATTAATGCAGTAATACATAAAGAAAATATATCTATCTTCATTACAGCTGATGAATAAATAGCAACAATCCCAAGAACCATTATTTTCTGTAAGTATAGGTCTGATTTAAGCCTGTGTACTGAAAAACATAACCAAATTCCAATTAGAAAAGTTTTCTTGAAGGTCAGACTGCCCCCAAAATATACAGCCAATTTTCTAGTGGCCTGAGGGTTAAACTACACTTTTTATTACTTTTTTAAGCATAGAAGGAAAGCATTAGCAGCTTGGGTGAGTTTCATCTGTGAGAATGGTCCAGCTCTGGCCCCAGGGCTAAAAGCATGCTGGATCCTTAGTTTAACATTCAGGTCACTACTACTATTTTCTTTCTTTGCATTTAAGGGTTTCTTAATCCCACCCACTCTAACCAAGGACCACTGCACTGTAACTATAGTTGGAACATTCTTTTGAGTCTCTCAGCAGGCAACTTTCCTGAAGAGCCATCCAGGTGAGACAACTTCAAAGTAGACTTCCATTCAGCTCAAAAGCAGAGATATGCACCTGTTTACAAATTGGACAACTGACATTCATGGATGATCTCTGCTCAGTCTCTGACCCCCAGCCCATCTCATCTTCATAAGAACCCCCAAGTATTTTTCTCTGCTCCTCCCTTCTGTGAGAAGGGTCCACATAATCAATTGTCCTTATCATTCCTCTGAGGCACCCAGGACCTATAGCACATACATTTTGAACATATGAGGCTAATAAGTATAGTGTTAGAATATAATTATCTTTCAATATTTTCCTTACAGGAAAGCAGTGCTCCATAATAAACTCAATTTAAACAATATAAATGATTATCTCATCTTTTGTACCCTCTCTGTTTCAGCATATGACACTTAAACATTCCTATATCACTTTTTTCATGATTTCCTATTGTTGAGGGCTCTTATTATATGGGAACACTGTCAGGCAGCTCAGGAAAAAGAACTAGCAAAGTCAAGTTTCCAGGTGCAAGGCCCTTATGGACCACACAACTTCTCTGCTCCATGGGGAAAAACTGCATCCTAATCCTTGTCTGTCATGCTATCCATGTTAACTCTTGGCTTTGGGGGCTAATCTAATAATACAGTGTGAATACATTTCAGAAATTCATTGTTAACATTTGAAGAACATGTAAAGGCACACTGTTGAGAGTTCGGTAGCAGCATCTTTATTTAGACAAAGTAATACAATGTTATAGTCAATGGCTCAAAGCTGAACTTCCCTAGTCTGCCAAGCAAATGCATCACTTCAGCTTCCTGTCCTCCATATCCCTGGGGAAGTACTGCATCTTTAAATCACCACTGCCTCTGCCCCTGTCCAGGAAAGTGAAACATTGGCTGCTACCGCCTGTGCCCAGAGCAGGTTGAAACAATAACTTCCCTCACAGCCAGTACCTGGAGATCTAAATTTGATAATCAAAGCTGTGATCAGTGTTCGGCTGTGCCTCCCCTGTTCTTGGGAATAGGATTTTTACATCCCTTTCTCTCAGTAGCAGCTAGCCAGGGTCTGTACCCCATGGTGGTCTGCTGTGAGATTGTAGGATGGGCACCAGTAGCTGACATTTAGAGACAGCAATTATAGTTCTTTATCATACTTCATTGCCCTCTTCCTCTTGCTCTTCCCTGGATGCTGTACAGTGCTCTGGTCTAGACTGTCAAAATAGGTGTTTCAGAAAGTCCCTGCCTGTTTTGTAGTTGTGGTGGAAGGATTGAGTACTGGAGCTTCCTACTCTGCCATTTTACTCAATGTCTCATAATTTTGTTTTCACCTCCAGGTCACCATCTTCAATTCTAATGGTCTTCTGAATAATGACTGACCTCACACTAACCACATGATTAGTCTTGGTGGCCTGATTGTGGGTAATCCTGGTCCCAGAATGATAAAAGATATAAGAAGCCATAAGCCAGGGGAGCGTATGCCAGGCACTGGAAGCCCCAACCTCATTGGTCTCAATTAGCCATCTCCCTGGAATTCATGGGGGATTCTCAAAGTCCCATTTATTGCCACCCTTCCTGCAGAGGATGTAGACAGCATGTCATTTGTACCCCAACTGTGGGTCATTTCCTCTACCCAGGATGGTACATAAGGCACAAACCCTTGGTTTAGCCAACAAATCCATCAGTCCTGTTTTGCTCAAGACACCACCATTCAAAAGGTGTGAAAGAATGATGAAAATTGTCAAAAGTCAACTGACTCTATTTCATAATTCACAAGGCACTCTGCTTGCAGCCCCAAAATCAGTGGAGCAAGTTGCTCTATGGTGCATCTTGGTAACACAAGCTCAGTCACAAAAAAATCTTTTAGTAAATGAACAGTTTATTACTTACCACAAATGGTCCAAAGAGCAGGGGAAAAGATCCAATCATGTTCCGTACCCCCAGAGAGGTCAGCTGCTAGTCCAGCATTGGTAGAATGCTGCTTCTCATTGGAGAGATGAGACACTGTGCTGTTTGAGTGTTGAATATTTATATACTCCAGAAGGAAGAGGACAGTAAGTCTTGTCACCCTTGCTCTTGTGTATTTCACAATCTGGAATGTTGTACATTTATGAACACTATTGAATAAATGGCATTATGGCTTTCTCTCTATATATATAATGTTATAAAACCAGTTTTAGGATCCAAAAAACTAGGTCCACTTCTGGACCCATCAGGTCCCAGAAGCAAGTAAATTAACCGCTCTGATCATTGCTTTTCTTACTGGTCTATAAAACAGGAGATAACCCATTTTATCTCACAAGCTTTTTGTATATCTCAAATGAAATAATACATGTGAAGGTGCTTGGCTAACTGTATAAAGGGCTTTATGAAATTATTTTTATAAAAAAGACACGATTGAGTCCTGTCCCAATCAGAATGGCAGAATAAGACACTTCAGCACTTTGTTCCCCCATAGACGCTTTGAAGAACCAGCAAGAACTGGCAGAAATATCTTTCTAAAAGCTTCAGAAACAGTTAAAGGATTGCAATAACAGGTTGAGTGCAGAATCAAGAAAAAAGCAACTTAAATGCAGTAGTATTTCAGGAGAGGATTGATGATGGAGTAGGAAACTCCAGGAGTCAGTCCCCCCACCAAAACAACTATTGAACTGGGAGAAACTGTATGAGTCAATTATTTTGAAACTCTGGAGTCTAGTGGAACACTGTGCATCATCCAGGGAAGAGCTAGAGGAAGGAGGCTAGTCAATTGCAGTAAATATGGGTGAATTTGACCCTCCTTGCAGCCACTATCCCCCCACCATGTGGCAGCCATCACTGGGGACTGCAGCTGGAGCTCTTGATGCAGCTTGCTGGTGCCAGGGTGGGGGTGGGTTGTAAGGAACTAGTTCTCTAAAATCCGGGGGGGGGGGGGGGGGGG
>JAQZBX010105426.1:0-10852 GCA_029593785.1 Cabassous unicinctus
CCTGCTCTCACAAGGAGGCCCCGGGAAGCGAACCCGGGGCCTCCCGCATGGTAAATGGGAGCTTTATCGATTGAGCCACACCTGCTTCCTGCTGTGAGGTCTTGCTGCATCAGCCTACCGCGCCACGTGGGCCGGCCGGCCTGCCCTCACAAGGAGGCCCCGGGAAGTGAACCCGGGGCCTCCCATATGGTAAAAGGGAGCTCTATCCATTGAGCCACACCCGCTTCCCTCCTCTGTCTTTCTTTCTCAGTGCCTTTCCCTAAAAGGGCTTCAACCCATCCTGATTTAGTTTATCCACTACTTAACTGTGATAACCTCATCTAAAGGTCCTATTTACAAGGGTTCACACCCATAGGAATAGATAAAGTTTAAAAACGTTTTTTTCTGGGGTACACAGCTCTAAGACATCATAGTCCTACTCTGCAAAATTGAGGGTAAAACAACATTATTCACTATTGCCAAAAGTTGGAATCAACTCAAATACCCATCAACAGGTAAATGGGTAAAAAAATATGATCCATACTGTAACCATTGGACAATTTGATGTAATTATGAATTCCAAAAATATAATTGGATCATGCTTTTAAACTGATCTGTTAATCTGGGCATGATTAAGTTATGATTAGGGCATTGACTGGGCCATGTCAGTAGGGCATTGAGCCCCACAGCTTGGTGGGTGGGGAATCAAATATAAAAGGCAAGGTAAAGAACAGAGTTGAAGAAGTTTTTGAGAAGCAGTTTTGATGTTGGAGAAAAGGCCCCAGAAGAAGAGAAGTGAGCCATTCCCCTGATAGTCTACAGCTGACCTTGTGGAGGAACCAGAAGAGCTAAGTCTGGAGAGAAAAGCAGCCCCGGGAAGAGAGGAACACAAGAAGCCTGAACCCTGGCAGACATCGGCAGCTGTCCTGCTCCAACACGTGGCAATGAACTTGGTGAGAAGAAACTTAACATTTTATGGCCTGGTATCTGTGGACTTCTACCCCAAATAAATTCCCTTTGTAAAGACCAACATATTTTTGGTATTTCACATTAGCACCCCTTTGGCTAACTAATACAGAATTTGGTACCGAGGAGTGGGAAAGTGCTTTTGTAAATACCAAAATTTGGAATGGTTTTATAAATGGGTAAGAGTTATTTTTGGGAGGAATTGTGAAATGCTTGATGGAAAAGGCCCAGATCACTTTGAAGAGACTGTTGATAGTAATATGGATTCTAAAGAGACTTTCTATGATGCCTTAGAAGTAAGTGATGAAACTATTTTTGGAAACTGGAGGAAAGGCAATCCATGTTTTAAAGATGCAGAGAACTTAGCAAGATTAACTCCTGGTATTATATGGAAAACAGAATTTGAAAATGGCCAACTGGAGAATTTAGCTGAAGATCTTTCCAAGGTAAACTTGGAGAATGTGGTTTGGCTTCTCCTTGCAGCTTATAGCAAAATACTAGATGAATGGAATACACTAAGGACTGAACTTTTGGGCACAAAGTAAACAGAAGCTGATTCCAGAACTTTCAAGTTTCTGGAAATCAATTTCCCAGATAAAAGTTCCCCATTTGAAGACTTAGCTAAACCTGGAACTTGTAAATCAGAATTGAAGATGCTGTTATCTCAGAAAGACTTGTGGAAAATCTTACTGTCTGATGCTTTGGACCCCTGCTTCCTGCATGCTAAACCAACAAAGTTTTTGAGAGAGCTGTATGAACAAAACCACTGTCAGCTTGGACAAAAGAGGATAGGGAAAGGAGAGATTGAAGGAGAAACAGCTTTAAGAAGAAAACCATGGAAGCAGAGATCTGGTTTTAAGACATCTCCTTGGGCTGAGATGATCCCCACCCATATATCCAGAGATGGTGAGTTTTCCCCAGCAGTTGAAGAGGGTGGATGTCCCTACCCGATGTTCTGGGAGATTTTTGCCACCCCAGGGTGCAGGGAGGGTGGAGCACATTCCTCAAAGATTAGGGTGGTTAAGATCAACACCCCATAGGTCTGAGATCAGTGTACCTGTCCCCCATGGATTAGAGAAAGCCAGGTGGTCAACCCATTGCTCTGAGAGGGTTGAACCTGTATGCCAAATGTTAGGGGGGATGTTGTCTTCACCTCACTGTACTAAGGGGGCTAAGACTCAAACCCAAAATTGGGTAAGGTGTGGCAATCACCCCAACACTCTTGGGGGGTGAGGTCTGGAGCTGGTTGACACCCAGATGCTTGATGACCATGGAACCAAGTAAATGGCCATTGGGCAAGCCTGTGGAAAGTGTGGGTTTCCATGTGGCCCAAGGAGAAAGAACCATGGTCATAAGAATGACTCCCACACTTTGAAATTAAATGGAAGATGCCCTGCAAGTTTACTGAACTGCAGAGGATCCATGATTCATGTTTAATATCCCAGTTTTTTCTTATGATATTGAAACTGTTTATCCTTTGTCTTTCATTTGTGTATTGGAAGCAGTTAAATGGTTTTGTAAGTTTCAAAGGTCTATAGCAGACGGGAATTTGCCTCAAGATGAACTGTATTTCTTTAAAATGATTATGATATGATTTTGCAGTTGAATTGTTACTGATTTAAGGGTTTTTGAATATTGCAATGTATTTTTGGAATTAAGAGGGTGGAGTGTAACTGTTGGCCAATTTGATGTAATTATGAATTCCAAAAATATAATTGGATCATGCTTTTAAACTGATCTGTTAATCTGGGCTTGATTAAGTTATGATTAGGGCATTGACTGGGCCATGTCAGTAGGGCATTGAGCCCCACAGCTTGGTGGGTGGGGAATCGAATATAAAAGGCAAGGCAAAGAAGAGAGTTGAAGAAGTTTTTGAGAAGCAGTTTTGATGTTGGAGAAAAGGCCCCAGAAGAAGAGAAGTGAGCCATTCCCCTGATAGTCTACAACTGACTTTGTGGAGGAACCAGAAGAGCTAAGCCTGGAGAGAAACGCAGCCCTGGGAAGAGAGGAACACAAGAAGCCTGAACCCTGGCAAACATCGGCAGCTGTCCTGCTCCAACACGTGGCAATGAAATTGGTGAGAAGAAACTTAACATTTTATGGCCTGGTATCTGTGGACTTCTACCCCAAATAAATACCCTTTGTAAAGACCAACACATTTTTGGTATTTCACATTAGCACACCTTTGGCTGACTAATACAGAATTGCAATGGAATACTCCTCAGTTATAAGAAGCAATACAGTGCTAACACATGGGATAACATGGATGGAGACTGAGGACCTTATGTTTAGCAAAGCAAGCCAGGCATCAAAAGACAAATATTATATGACCTCACTCATATGAGTTAAACAAATTGAGCAGACTCAGGAGCTATTGTCTGGAAGATAGGTTTACAGGAAATAGAAAGGGAGAAGAAGGTTGTGAGCCAATGCCCATATGGGTGTAATCTATGATAAGGTGGCAGTGTGTAGTAGGACATTGAAAGTATATGACAGATGGGTAGTGATACTATTGGGTTGGGTGGTGCAGGTTTGGCAGGTGGGTAGACTGTGAAAGGTGTGTTGGATGGTCCCTGGAACTGGGGAGTGGGTTGGGGGAGGGTCCAGGTGAACACTGGGGATTGGCGGGTATGTGGTTGAAAGTATAAAACTCAGAACACTCTTATGGCAATATTAAAAGTTAGGGTTACTCGTTTAGGGTATTGGATGGGGAGATATTCAGGACAGGGTACACCTGGGGCAGTCTTCCAGGGAGTGTTCAAGCGAACATTTTGTCATAATGTGTTGTATCAGGGTGGAGACCCACATAATGAGTAGCAAGGAGCTTGACTCCCATTCTGGGGAGGACTGATATGTTCTCAGGGTGGTGGGATTATCTCAAGAGACTCCTAATAGGGGAGAACAAACCAGTGTGTCAAAACTTCAGTGTTGTTGCATGTAACTATGAATCTTGTCATCCAAAGATTGAAGCCAGGTGGTTGCCATGGGCCCTTAGGGAAGGGGGAGATAGCAATAGAAGAGATTGAGCAAAGGGTATTTGGTGAACAATGGAAGTGTTCTACATGGTTTGCAATGATGGACAGAGGCCATATTAAATAACATCAAAATTTATAAAAGTGTACGGTCTAAAATGTAAATCATAATGTAAACCATTGGCCATGTTTGGTAGCTGTTTCACTATTTGTATATCAGTTGTAACAAATGTACCATCCACATATAAAAAGGTATTAATACAGGAAGGGGGAAAAGTGGGAGGCTGTTGGGTATATGGGAGTCCTCAGCAATCTGTATGAATTTACTGTGATGTAAAACTTTTTGAAAACAAAATGAGAAAAGGAAGACACTGGGGAATAAATGGAAGAAAATGTCACTGTACCTACAGGACAACAGATATTACAGTGATGAAAGGCAAAATGTCAAAAAAATTTTTAATATTTTTTATTATTTTTTTAATTTCATTATTTTTAAATTTTATTTTAGTTCTAGTTTTCTTTAAATTGTTATGTATTTTATTTCTTGCATTTAAACCTCCCATTATTATTTCATTTGTATTTGGCTATTTTATTGGCTTCATTTTTGAAGAAGTTTTATATCACAGAAGGGTTACAACTGGGGCAGGGGATGATCATTGGTGTGGCGTGTCAGTGATGGGGGATACATGGGAGGAAGTGCATTTGTACATTTATATACCTTATATAAGGTATATAAATGTGCTCAAATGTTCATGAGGCATTGTAACAGTGAGTGGGGATTCACACAATAACCAAGAGAATGTTGAATTCGCATCCCGGAGAGCTCTGTTACATTCTCTATTGCAGCAGCAACCATCCCCCAAGTGTAGTGGCAATGACTGGTGAATGAGGATGGTCCATTGATGGGCCCTTGATATTGATGAATATGCTTCTGAGCCTTTGCTGTTGAAATTGAAACTTAGCCTAGTGTTGTGGTGTGCCAAAGGGTTGTTTCTGTGAGCTTCCTTTTTGCTCAAATGTGGCCACTCTTTTTTAAAATACTTTTTAAAAATATACTTAGATTACATAAATGTTACACAAAAAATATATGGATTCCCATTTGCCCCACCTCCCACACCTCCCACCACATCCCCCTTAAACATCCTTCATTAGTGTCGCACATTAATTGCAACTGAGAAACACATCCTGGGGCTTTGCCACTAAGCATGGTCCATAGTTCACATTGTAGGCCCCACTCTCTCCTACACAGTTCTGCATGTTATGTGATGGTATAAAATGGCCTATATCTGTCATTGCAATATCACTCAGGACAATTCCCAAGTCCCAAAAATCCCCTGTATTACAACTGCTTTTCCCTCTCCCTGCCACCAGAGCCTCCAGTGGCCACTGGCTCCACATCAATGTTGTAATTTCTTCCATTGTTTCAATCACAATATGTCTATAGTAGAATACCAGTAAGTCCACTCTAGTCCATAGCTCTTCCCCCCATCCTGAGGAGTCTGGGATGGTGATGTCCACTCCACCTCCATTTGAGAGGGGGCTTATATACCATGGGGAAGATGGATGGGATTATCCTACCTGCAGCTGCAGACTTTCTCCCCTGGGACAGCTGTTGTCCATCATCTCCCCACCAGTTGTCCTGGGTGAGTCAAATGAGCTATTGAATAGGAGGTGCTGCTTCATGGAGGTTCTGGGTCCAGCCAGCATATGGACAGCCCAAAACTCATGTATAAATGTTAATAAAAGGGACAGATGAGCCATGTGCAGGGAAGATACACTTGAGTCCAACTCTGTCACACTCAGGAGCACAAACCCCAAAGTAGGGTCCACTGGCAAGGCACGAAACTCCAGAGTTATCTGCCCTGATAGAGGACTTGGGTTTCTCCAGAGCCCTCAGAAGCCCTACTATTTGGAGTGATATCCATTTTGGAATTCTATGAGTTCCTCCTGAGATATGCATAAGCATTACCTCTGGGATGAACTTTCAACATATTTTGATGTCTCTTAACCATATAAACTCATTTGTCTTTCCCTTTTCGCCCTTTTATTCTGAGGTCTTTTTCAAGTTGCATTGCCAGTTAGCACTTGGTAGCAATCCCTCAGTGCCAGGTAGGCAAATGTGGCCTCTCTCTAAGCCATACTCTGTATATAAATACTTTACCTTCCCCCCAGCATGGGGCATGACTCCTGTGGATGAGCCTCCCTGACACCATCAGATTACTACCAAGCACCAAGTAGCAAAGCAACTGGAAAATGACCTCAAAAAGAGGGTTGGAAGGTAAAGATAAATAGTTCATATGGCTAAGAAACTTCAAAGTGAGTTGGAAAGTCATCCTAGGGCTAATATTTATCTACATCTCAGCAGGATCTCATATACTGCCAAAGTGGATACTACCTCAAATAGTGGGGCTCCTGAGGGCTCTGGAGAAACCCAGGTCCTATGGTTTGGGCAGATAGCTCTGGAGTTTCGTGCCTTGCCAGGAGACACTACTTTGGGGTTTGTGCTCCTGGGAGTGACAGATTTGGACTCAGTTATGGCTTTGCTACACATGGCTCATCTGTCCCTTTTGTTTGAACCTATACTTGGAGCTGGAGTTGGTAGGTGTATGTCCAAGAGACTTGAATCTTTGGGCTCTCCATGTGTCAGCTGGGCCCTGAACCTCAGCAGAGTTGCAACACCTACACTCCAGTTAATTGGACTCACTCAAGACAACTAACAAGTGGGTGAGGATTGATAACAACCATACCAAGGAAATGAAAAGCTACAGCTGCAAGCAAGAGAGTCCCATCCATAGGCTGTATGGGTTTGAAGCCTCCTCTCAATTAGAGGTGTAGTGGATATCACCATCCCAGAATCCTCAGGATTGGGGAATAAACTATGGACTAGAGTGGATTTATAGTATTCTACAATAGACTTGTTGTGATTCCAGCAATGGAAGAAATTACAGTGTTGATGTGGTGGCAGTGGCCACTGGAGGCTCTGAGGGCAGGGGGAGGGAAAGATATGTATAATGTGGGGGCTTTTTTGGGACTTGGGAATCCTCCTGAATGGCATTGCAATGACAGATATATGCCATTATATATCTTCTTATACCCTGCAAAATTGTGTGGGAGAGATTGTAAACTGCAATGTGTACTATGGTCCATGCTCAATGGCAATGCCCCAGGATGCATTTTATCAGTTGCAATGAATGCACCACACAAATAAAGGATGTTGTTTATGTGGGAGGGTGTGGGAGGTGTGGGGAGTGGGGCATATGGAGTCCCTATATTTTGTTTGTAACATTTGTGTAATCTAAGTATCTTTAAAATTATAAAAACATATATTTTAAAAAAGTAGATGGTAACTGTGTCAGAAATGCAGTGAGTGTCAGACCACATATATAAAGGTACTGGAAACTGTCTGGATTTTCATAATAAGCAACCCTGCATATGGCCTTTCTTATTTTCAACCTTAATACAATCAATCACTGATACCAATTCAATTTTATGTGATTACATCCAAGGTGAGTGAAATTTTACTTTAACATAATGAGGCCCCACCGTCTGAAGCAATTTTCTCCAAAAATTAATGTTACCACCCAAACCAATCACCCTAATTTGTGATAGAGCAAGAGCCCACATAGTATAAGTCTCCACTCTGAGTGGCTGCTGTATCATTTCCCTGTCCTCTTAGCTCACAGACTCTGTTTCTTGTTCTAGTGGCTAAAGGCATAGCTGAGCTTTTTGCACCTGTGTGAAGCAGGTATGGGATTCTATACAAAAGGCTCCAGTGCTTGAACTGCCTTTGTTTCTGACGTCAGAAGATTTGAGGCTGTAGCCCCACCCTTTCTACCCTAAGCTGGGGGAGATCTTTGGTCACAACCCACATTTCAACTGGCAAGGACTTTCCATTTCTTGTGGGCTACTCCACTGGGCTTGCTTTTGACACACACCATTGGCTAAGACCCACAGCACATTGGAACTAGTCCCAGACCTGCTTGCCTGGGGCCCAACACCCATGACCCAGAAGGAGCCAGTTAGCCTCAGGAGAGGCAGGTGCTGCAAATCAACAGGACACTCACCCCAGCAAGCTTTTTATGCCAGATTCCCCCAGCCCCAGCCATACAGAGCTGCATACCAAGAACCACCAGGTCTTCTCAAAGGATGCCCCACTTCCACTGACCCAGCCTCCCACTGCAGAACTTCCTTTTAAAAATTAAAGGGGAAAGAAAGTCAAGAATGCATTTGTAGTATTTACATTTGAATCCCTGGGCTTGATGATGGTCTTAGGATTTCTAAGGTTTTAAGCTGAGAGTCTTTATTTGTACTTCCTCTCCTGGAAAAAATTAAAACTCATTATTTACACAGTATTAAGGCAATAAGTGTTTTTAGAGTCCTATGTAAATATTTGGTTCTCTTTCTCAATTGCAAATGTAAGAGAAAAGAGGGAGGAGAGAGATGGAGAGTAGGCTTTTGTAGACCAGAAATGTAGGCAGTCCTGGGCATTGGGTTGGGAGAGGATTGGGGTATCCAGAGTGGAAAATGTCAAAGAAGCTCCAATTGTTGGTCTCAGACAAAACCTGCCTTAAAAGCTGGGAATGTCAAGGCAGGAATAGGAGGGGTTGGGATAGCAGAAGCTCTTAGTTCTTCCATTTCTCTATTGTATTCACCATCACCACCACTCACAGACACTAACCATTTTCAATCAACTGATGCCCCAATATCTAGTATGGTTCAGTGCCCAGTAGTGATCAGAGGAATCCTGGGAATTCATGCTCCTGGCTACTCTCCTGGGATCCCTGTGTTAAACAAGTGAACACCTATTGAAGAGATCAGAATATTTGAATATTTTATTTATTACTTGCTGAGAAGGCATGTAAGAAAGGGTAACAGTAAAATTTCAAGAAGTCCAAGTGGAAATCTTTTCTTGTACTTGATCTTTTTTTCTCAACTAAAAATCATGATCAGTGTAAAATATTCTCAAAATAAACATAAAGAAAACCTCTAAATATTTTACTGAAGAAATCTAGATTCATGTTTTCAACTTTGTTAAAAAGAACAAAGACTTAAGTAAGCCAGGAAAAATAAAGTTGAATGTGATGTTATGGTTCTATTTCCTTTCATGATTTTTAGGAGCAGATACAGAACACATTCAAATACTTTCAGCATAAAGGGATTTATTTGGTGATGAAAACACACATGCAACAATATCTCATACAGAGTTGAAGACAGATGTTTTTATTGTGGTAACAGGTATATCACATAAAATTTGCCACTTTAGTCATTTTCATTGTATAATTCAGTAGAGCTAATTACATTTTCAATGTTGTGCTATCATCCCAACTACCCATTATCAGAACTTTGTCTTTACCCAAAACAGAAACTCTGTACCAATTACCCAATAGATCTGCATTCCCCCTTGCCTCAGCCCTTGATAATTTCTAATCTACTTATAGTATATATTAATTTTCTTATTCTAGATATTTTATATCAGTGCAAACATACAATATTTGTCCTTTGGTAAAAATATAGATTATAGACTGAACTTCAGGGAATGTCTCTCAGACTGCAAAATTGGCTTAGCAAGGGTCGCTCTTCAGACCATGCTGCTCTTGCCATGCTGATGAGACTAGCAAATGTTAGAGTACAAGGTCATTCCAACTGTTTGTGGAGAACATATCCCTAGAGTATATCTTATGCACTTTTGCTAGAGGGTAAGTGCCACATTCATCCTAAGGCACAATTTTACAAATTCAGTAAGACATGGCACAATTCTGCTCTTGGGTATATGTCCTAGAGAAAGTCTGTCATGCTTACAAGGGACTATTATGTGTGAGGATGGTGACTAAGGGGCAATCTGGGTGTTCTTTAGGGGACAGTGTATAGGTGAGTTGTGCAAGAGGTTCATCAGAGAAGACTATGCCAGAGATGGAAGCAGCAGATGAAATATATACATAGAGAACTTACATATTTGTAAATATATGGTAAATAATGAATACAATCAGATAGATAACCCCAAACTTTTAACATGATTTGAAAATATATGCACACAAAAGAATAAATCATGTACTACAAAACTGATTGACACAAAAGTACACATTAGAAATAAAAGTTACTAATGGGAGGAATTGAAATGAAAGTAGAGAAGGTAGTTAAAGGGCAGTAACTAATACAGGATTCACATAATTATATGAAACATGGTAGAGGTCTTGAAAGAAACACTCTTGAAAAAGTGATACTAGCTCAACCCATCTGACCTTTAGGTATGAAACCATTGCAATTTTGTTTTCTCATTGATGCAGGTAATCTAGTGGGGACAAAAATAGAAAAAAATCAATTCTGACTAAATCATGGTATTCTCCTTTTCCCTTCCCAACCCAGTTATTTCTTACTAATTTTCCAACCTGATATACTTGATGAGGCCCTGGGTTCTTCTCCAAAGTCCAGCATGAAATAGATCTGTGCTCTTGGATGTCATATAATCTCACTGAGTCTCATCTCCAAATTAACAAGCACCTCTCTGATGCCTAAGAGAATTACGCACAGAAAGTTTAATAACCAGCACCTGACACATGAAGAGATTGTCCATATTGTCTGGAAACTCCTAGTAACTAGACCCCACCCCATCTCACCATGGACTTCCTTCCTTGCCCCAGTCCACTGCCTGATGCAGTCATCAAATCCTGACTCACAATAAAGCCTCCAGAATTATACAATTTTTACCTTAGTCCTATCAGGCTCTGAAGCAATTTGCAAGGCAAATGAGTGTCAATACCCATGTATTCTTCAGAAGTTGGCTTCTGTCTACCTAGACTAGGCAGGACACTATAAAAATCCAGAGTCAGTACTTGACTGAATCATTTGCTCCTTTTCCTAGACCAGACACATGTCTTGGTCTGGTCCAGAAGCTGAAGCTATGGCTCTCCAACTTTCCACCTTGGAAGAGGTGCCTT
>JAQZBX010105427.1:0-10873 GCA_029593785.1 Cabassous unicinctus
ATAACAGCAGATTTGAACAGGCAGAGGAAAGAATTAGCAATATGGAAGACAGTACATTTGAAATCAACAGATAGTAGAACAGATAGATAAAAAGATAGAAAAAAATCCAGCAGGGACTTAAGGATTTGAGAGACAACACAAAATACACAAACATATACATTATAGGCATACCAGAGGGAGAAGATAAGGGAAGTGGGACAGTAGGAGTGTTTGGGGAAATAATGGCTGAAAACTTCCCAAACCTATTGAAAGAGATAGATGTACATGTCCAGGAAGCACAGTGCACCTCAAACATTATAAATTCCAAAAGACCTACTCTAAGACACATACTAGTTAAACTTTCCAATGTTCAAGACAAAGAGAAAATACTGAGAGAAGCATGACACAAGAGAACCATCACATACAAGGGAAGTTCAATAAGATTAAGTGCTGATTTCTCATCTGAAACCATGGAGGCCAGAAGGCAGTGGTATGACATAGTGAACATACTAAAAGAAAAAAAATTCCAGCCAAGAATTCACTTTCCAGCAAAGCTGAATTACAAAATGATGGAGAGTTCAAAATAGTCACAGATAAACAGAAATTAAGAGAGTATGCCAATAAGAAACCTGCTCTTCAAGAAATACCAAAGGGAGTTCTGCAGGTTTAAAGGAAAAAACAGGGGAGTGAGAGTTGGAGGAGAGTGTAAGAACAACTAAAAAGTCAAAAAAGAAATAAAAACAACATACGACATACATAAACTCAAAGAATATATGGCTAATGCAAGTAATTCCTTTAATGGCTTAAATTCACCAATCAAGAGACACAGATTGACAGAATGGATAAGGAAGTATGACACATCTATGTGTTGTCTACAAGAAACCCACCTTAGACCCAGGGGCACAAGGAGGCTGAAAGTGAATGGCTGGAAAGCAACCTAACAAGCATAAAATAACCAAAAAAGGGTGGGAGTAGCTATACTAATATTGGAGCAAATAGACTTCAAATGCAAAACTATTGTAAGAGGCAAAGATGGACACTATATATTAGTGAAAGTGTAATCTTTCAAGAATAAAGAACAATCATAAACATTTATGCATCTAACCGGGGTGCCTCAAAATACATAAGACAAACACTGGAAAAATGAAATGGAGAAATAGATGCCTATACAATTATAGTGGGAACTTTAATACACCATTATCACCATTAGGCAGAACATCTTGACAGAGAATCAATAAAGAAACAAAATCTTTGAATAATACATTAGAAGATCTGGGTCTAATAGTTATAAACAGAACAATACACCCAAATACAGTGGGATATACATTCTTCTCTAGTGAACATGGATCATTCTCCAAGATAGACCACAAGCTAGGCCATAGAAATATGATCGATGGAGTCAGAAAGATTGAAATTATAAAAATTTCTCTCATCAGAGTGGAATGGAGCTGGAAATCAGTAAGGGCCAGAGAATCAGATAAGGCAAAAAGATATAAAAGTTAAACAACACACTCTTAGATAACAGTGGGTCAAGGTGGAAATCTCAAAAGAAATCAACAACTACCCTTGAAACGTATGAAAATGACAACACAACATATCAAAACCAATGGGATACAACAGAAGCTGTACTGAGAGGGAAAATTAAAGCCATAAATGTATATATAAAAAAAGAAGAAAGAGTTAAAATCAAAGACCTAACTGCACACCTGGAGGAATTAGAAAAAGAACAGCAAACTAATCCTAAAGAAGTAGAAAGAAGGAAATAACAAAGATTAGAGCAGAACTAAATGAAATAGAAAATAAGAAAGCACTACAAAAAGTAAAACCAAAAGCTGGTTCTTCATGAAGATGAATAAAATTGACAAACCCTTAGCAAGACTCACAAAGAAAAAAAGAGATAATATGCAAATACACAAAATAAGAAATAAGGAAGGGGATTATCACCACTAACTATCCAAGAGGTTATAAAAACATAGGGGGAAAATGCTGAACTCTCTCTTATGGCCAAATATATTCATTTAACCAACATGATACATTTTGGAGAAGATGTGTGATAAATTTATCATGTGAAACTTGAGAGTTTCTATAGACTGAGGAGAGAGATGCAATGTGAAAAGATGGAAGTTAGGAAGGATACTTTAATCATTAAATGCTAATGCATAATTCTGATAAAGCAAATATTGAAAAATAAGCCACAGTTTTAAGTGTGGGTCAATTCAGTAATATACACCATTGGTGAATTTTATCACCTGAACCACTGAGTTTAGTTTTAGAAGTTATAAAAGTATCTGCCCAATATAATGAAAAAATGAAGATATTACAAGAAAACACATATAATAGAAAGGCTATTATGGAAATCAATTTGGACAAAATACTTTGCAATACAATAGATATTCATCTTGGGTATAAACAACAAGCAAATTAACATTATTATTATTTATTAAAATCATTGTTAAAATTGTAAAATATCTTTGTAAAGACAAAGACATTATATATAAGTAAAATATTAATAAAATACAAATTCTATAGTTTTATACTTATAGTCTTAATTCTAGATTTCCCACAAATGAAAATTAAATAGTTCTAATAATGCATTTTAGCATAAGTAGATTTATCATTAAAATAATAGGAAAGCACAATTAAATAAGTTAAAGTTAGCACAATTATTTATGAATGAGAAGTTTACTGCAACCTAGAAAAGCATATATGTGGGAGAACTGGACAGTATGTTAACCTTTCCTTAAATATTGGAATCCATGCCTGATGGTGAAATGATACTTTGTACAGAAGTAATGGCAGGTGGAATGTTTTTTTTGATACTGTGTGCAGGAGAGAAGGTTAACTAGAGTGATAGCAAGGGAACTCTGGATACATACTGTCATGAAGAAAATGGAATGATTAGATTCTTAAGCAAATACAATTGTTATGGAAATTGCTAAGGGGAGGACAGAAAGGACACATCTACATTTCTTATTAAGCAAGTAAAATTAAAGAACGGTGAGGAAGTATATGTGGTTTCATTCAGAATTTAAAAATTCTCTGAAGATCCTCAGAACTATTCATTAACTTTATTACAGAAAAATATCTAGGTCTTTCTGTCATAAATGGGGAGATATCAGGAGTCATCCAAGTTCCCTGGTACATGAGGAGAATCATTATCCACTGTGCAGTGTTCCAACCATCGGCAGATATAGAAACTTTCTTGGAGAGCATATACTATTTATCATTTGATTATAGAAAATGAGAAAATAATAACTGAATGTGTTCAGGCAGAGTATTAAAATGTATTTCAATATATATTGGAAATGTGGCTGAATGATTGAAAGGTTGCTGGACCTTGAGCTCATATGAAATACATTTATTTGCCTAGATTATTTTATCCTGTGAATGTTGAATTATACAGGCCCAAGATGAAAATGGAATTATGTGCATTGATTGATTTTTAAAGACAGCCATTTGTTGATTTCCTGTATCTTGATTTCTAGGTTAGAAGGCTTTCCTTGATTTCAAAGTTTGCATAATTTTTGGCAACTTTGTGGACAGTCTTTATTTTGTTTTTGCGTTATCTTTAAATTTTATACTTGCATTCCCAGGGAGACTAGCATGCAAGTAGATATGAGCAACCTCACCATCATTACACAATTCATCCTCATGGATATCTCAAGTTCCTGGGATCTACAAGTTGTGCAAGGACTGCTGTTCTTAGTGGTTTATCTGGATGACTTGACTGGGTATCTCCTATTACTGTCATAGTGACCAACCCATGTCTACACTCTTCAATGTATTTTTTTATAGGCAATTTACCTCTAATAGATCTTTGGTACATTTCAGTTACTGTTCTCAAATTGGTTGTGAATTATCTCTCAGGAAATAAATCAATATTTCTCACAGCACATGCTCCTCAAATATTCCTTTTTATCCTCTTTGGAACCACACACTTGGCCTTCCTTGTGATGATGTCCTATGATTGCTAAGTTGTCATTTGCCACCGTCTGTATTATGGACTCACCATCACCCCACATATGTGCACACAGGCAGCTGGTGGCTGGTGGGCAAGTGCATTGGTCAATTCTACCATCCACACAGGCACTGTGTTCAAGCTTCCTTCACAGGGTCAAATGTGATCTATCAATATTTCTGTGAATATTCACAAGTTTTGAGGATCTCATCTTGAGATGCTTGGTTTTATGAGTTTGTGGTCCTAGCTATGAATGTATGCATGGGCTTAATATATTCTGTTTTATTGTTTATAGCATTCATTAATATATTTTCAATGGTGCTTAGAATGCATTCCATGGAAGCCTGCAATAAAGCATTCACCTGTACACCACACTTGGCAGTTCTACTTATATATTCAATTTCTGGATTTATTGCTGTCTTAGGTCTTATTGCATCTCTTAGCTATCTGCTCACAGGCATGTTTTACACCATGGTGCCCCCATTCATAAAGCCCCTCATCTAGTCTCCGGAACAGAGAGATTAACACAGCTCTACGCAGAATGTTCAACAAATGTTTAGAGTTTCCAACAAGGGTTATCTGTGATTAAAAAATACATAAAAACAAAATTTGAAAAGAGTGTTGTTTATATTTGTTTTACATTTTTAGGTTTAAATCTTTCCTTGTAAAATATCTAGTTATCTTGTCTAGTTATATTTGCTGTTTATATGTGGCAGTCAGCTATATATCTCTGTGTCACAGTTATTCATACTCTATATTTGTGTAATTCATGTATTCTTCTTTAAAAGGCTTTCTATATTGTCAAAATGTTTTGGAAAATTATTGTGATGGTTTAGAGGTAAAAACAATGTATGGCATTATATAAGACCATCCTTATATGCTGGGAATGTAGAATGGTGCAGCCTCTGTGAAGGACTGTTTGGTAGTTCCTAAAGAAATTGAATATAGATTTGCTGCATGACCAGACAATACAACTACTGAGTATGTATCCAGAAGAACTGAGAGTAGTGACATCAACAGACATCTGCACACCAATGTTCATAGCGACAATATGCACTATTCCAAAAAGATAGAAACAACCCAGGTGTCCATCAACTGGTGAAAGGATTAACAAACTGTGGTGTATACACATGATGGAATATCGTGCAGCTCTTAGAAGAAATGATGTTGTAAAGTGTGTGAAAACATGGATAAACCTGGAGGACATTGTGCTGATTGAAGCAAATCAGTCACAAAGGAGCATGAACTAAATATATTGTGTAACCTCACGCAGTTACTTGCATACGGGTCAGAAGAAAATAAATTGAGAGCAGATAAGGGAAAGCTGATGATTAATCTGTGCAGAACTGGTCTAAAGGATGTTTGTGAATATTTGGAAATGAATAGAAATAGTGAAAGCATATCATAGTGTTTGTAACTAGCAGAGCTATTATAGGTATGATAGTGATTGAAAGGGAACATCTAAGGTCATATATATTTCCAGAAGGAAAGCTAAAAAATATAATATGGGACCTCATGTAAAATATGAATATGGGTGCTATTGCATACTAAGACAGTTTTTACAAAATATAGATACAAATAAACTAGATGGACAGAAACAGAATAGCAGCTATGTGCAGCAGGGGACACATAGAGAGATCGAGAGGTATGAGTTTTTTGCTTTTTGTTTGTTTGTTGTTTATTCTTATTATTGAAATAATGAAAATTCTCTAATAATGATTGAAGTAATCAATGTGCATCTATGTGATTAGACCAAATACCATGGATTGCACACTTGGATGCATTGTATGCTTTATTAGTATGCATCAATAAAATTGATTGGCAATGATTGATAAAAACTATCTTTCCCAATGTCTGTTTGAGACTCTTAGAATCTTGCCAAACCTCTTTCTTCTCTGTCAATTCATTCTCTTCCTTCTTTTCTTCTCTTTTGTGACAAAGATCACTGTAGTTCCCACTCCCAGACCAGTCTTTCATCCCCTCCCACCCTTTGGTACTTTTAAAATTTTTTTCCTTTTTATTTCATTATTAGAGTTGTGCATTTGTAGAATAATCATGCAGAATTTAGAGGATTCCCATATACCACCATATTATTAACACTTTGAATTAGTATGGAATTTTTGTTATAGTTGTTGAAAGCACAGTTTTAGAACTGTACTATTAATTATAGTCCATATTATAGCTTTGGGTTCATAGTGTAATGCAGTTCATGCATTTTTTAAATTCTTATTGTTACCATATATACAATCTAATATTTCCCTTTTTATAAGGAGTTTTATTGAGATATATTCACACACCTTAAAATCCACCCAAGTGTACAATCAATGGCTCTCAACATAATTACAGAGTTATATATTCATAACCACAATTAATTTTAGAAAATATTTATTACACCAAAAAGAAAATAAACTATATGACTTAGCTGTAACCTCTCAATCCCTCTGTCCTTCCCAGCCCTACATAACCACTAATCTAATGCTGTCTGTATAGATTTATTTATATTTACATTTTATACAAATGGAATCATACCATATATAGCTTTGTGTATAGTTTTTTTCACTTAACGTAATGATTTTTAATTATTGTAATTACTTTTTAAATTAGAGAATTTGTAGATTTACATAAAATTATGTAAAAAAGTAAATTTACATTATTTGCTATATAGTAATTTGTGCCTTTGTTAAAATTGATGAAAGAATGTTAAAGCATTACTAACTATAGTCCATAGTTTCATTAGGTGTATATTTCCCCATATGGCACCCTATTAATTAACACCTTGTAATAGTGAAGCATATTTGTTATAGTTCATGAGAAACCATTTTTATATGTGAACTATTTACCACAGTAATCATCCACCACAGGTTTCACTGAGTTATACAATACCATGTTATATCTTCTAAATTTCCTTCTAATAACATACATGACTGAAAACATCTGCTTTCTACTACTACACACATAATTCAGTGCTATTATATATTACACTCACAAAAATGTGCTGCCATCACTTCTACTCATTTCCAGATATTTACAATCAACCAAAAAGAAATTTTGCACAAAGTAAGCATCAGCTTCACATTCCCTACCCTCTTTCAATCTCCTGGTAACCTGTATTCTAGATTGAAAGTCTAAGAATTTGCTTATTATAATTAGATCATATTATTGAGATCATACAATATTTGTCTTATGTACCTGGCTTATTTAATTCCACATAATGTCCTCAAGGTTCATCTATGTTGTCATTTGCATAAGGACTTCATTCCTTCTTACAGCTGAATAATATTCCACCATATGTATACAGCACAAAGTTGTTTATCCATTCATCATTTGATGAACACTGGATTTCATCCATCTTTTGGCAATAGTGAATAATGCTGCTATGGACATCAGTGTGCAAATGTATTTTTGCATCCCTACTTTAATTTCTTCAGAGTATATAACTAGTAGTGGGATTGCCAAATCATATGGCAATTCTATACTTAGCCTTTTGAGGAACCACTAAACTTTTACAGCAGTTGTGCCATTTTTTATTCCCACCATCAGTGAGTGTCTGTTCCTCTTTCTCCACATCCTCTCCAACAAGAAGTTTTCTTTTTTTTAAATAGTGGTCATACTATAGGGTGTGAAATGATACCTCATTGTGGATTTGATTTGCATTTCCTTAATAAGTAGAGATGTTGAGCATTTTATCATGTCTTTAGAGTCATTTGTATTTCTTCCTTGGAAAAGATGTCTGTTCAAGTCATTTGCACATTTTGTAATTGGGTTGTTTGTCTTTTTATTGTTGAGTGGTGGGATTTCTTTATATATTTTGGATATTACACACTTACCAGATATGTAGTTTCCAAATATTTTCTCCCATTGAGTTGGCTGTCTTTTCACTTCCTTGACAAAGTCCTCTGAAGTACAAAAGCTTTAAATTTTGAGGAAGTCCCATTTCTCTATTTTTTCTTCTTTTGTTTGTGCTTTAGTTTTAAAGTCTAAGAAAACATTACTTAACAGAAAAAATTGAAGAAGCTTCCCTACATTTTCTTCTGGTATTTTTATAAGTCCTGGCTGTTACATTTAGATCTTGAATCCATTTTGAATTAGATGAGGGGATTTATCGTGGGTGGCACAACAGTACAGAAAATGGACATTAACAAGTCCAAGCCTGATGGAGATTTGGGAAGGAGATGTAAATAAGCAAAAAACCCTGAAGAGATAAAGTCACAACAAGGAGGTGAGGCCAGCATGTGGAGAAAGCTTTGGACCTGCTTTCCCTTGATGGCATCCTCAGCACTGTGGAGAAGATGTTAATGTAAGAAATATCAATAAGCACAAAACAGACAACATCAAATACAAGGTTGATTCCAATAACTACTAATTCTCCAATGTTATAAGAACAGGCAAGAGATAGAAGTTGGGGGACATCACAGAAAAACTGATGAACAATAAGAGACCCAAACATGGGTCCTGAGAAGGTGGAAGCTGTGTGCAGACTTGCATTGAGACCTCCAATGACCCACAAAGAAGCGGCCATCTGCACACAGGCCCCATGGTTCATGAAGATTTCATATCGGAGTGGGTGGTAGATGGCAACATAGTGGTCATAGGACATCACTGTGAGGAGAGCTACTTCTGTAGTGGCCAAGAAGAAGAAGAAAAATACAGCCTGAGATTGTGTTGTGATTAGTCAGTGAGTTAGCAATGGATTTGGGGACAGTGATGGAAATGAAACAGAAATCCAGAAAGGACAAGTTCTTCAGGAAGTAGTACATGGGGGTTTGTAGCCGAGGATCCTTGTTTGTGAGAGTGATAATGAGATTTCCTAGTAGAGCTGCCAGGTAAACTATCAAAAACAGTACAGCATGTAATATCTGGATCTCCTGAGCTTTGGAAAAACCTATGAGGACGAATGTGGTCCCCAAGGTGAAGATGTGCATTTCTCTGTACATTTAATCAATTTCTCTAAAACATAAAGTGAGCAACTTGAGAATGGATTGAAATGATTTCTTTTTTTTTAAACTTATGTAAAATTGGTCACAATCACTCACCAATATATCTATCACAAAATTTGAAACCAGGTGAGACTAACTCCATAAAGTCATCACCAATGTATTTAACCTCAGATTTTAACATTAGATTTGTGACTGTAAAGGGCTATCAGCCCCAAATCTTTTATTTGAAATTCTTTTTATTTAAAGTGTGATGCTTATATCCTACCTTAATAGAATTTCTGTTTTTATTTACATTGTAATATGTAGTGATAGAAGTCATTGGTTTTGGATACAAATATCAGTTCCACCATTTACTAACATTGTACCCTTGATAAATTACATTTTACCCTTGATAAATTATTTGGTATCAATTTACATTGAGCTTTCTCATTGTCTCATTTTTTTAATTCAAAGATAATGAATCCTTCTTCCTTATTCCAGTAACAGGAAAAATTCTGAAAATCATTGAAATTGGCAAAAAAAAATTACTGAGGGTCCTGCAAAATGCACAGGATAATCATGGAAATTTATTGTTTAGGAGCTATTTTATAGTTCTGGAAGTTGCAGAAAACTGTTAATAATGGAAATAAATATTTTCCTAAGAAATGCAAATAAGTTGTGTTCTGGTGTAATGAAATTGATTATTGCTCTGTAGACAGATGGATTTTACCTTTATTTGAAAACCCATTCTGTAAATTTTTATCTCCTTTTATGTGTGATAATTTGATATATCCTCTAAATAAATTGTAATATTTGCCCTAAATTAATTGTAATATTAATGAGTTACATGAAATCTTTTGCATGTGTTTGTACTTGTATGAGAGTAATGGTTTTAGTTTTTTTTAAATTATCCTTTAATATCTGACATAATGAGTCATCAGTGATACTTAGAATCAAATATTATGAAAGGACTTGTGATATCTTACATAAATACATTGAGACAATTTTTAGGGTTATAGAAAATAGATACCTACTAAATATTTTTGGTTTTTGTATCATATTTTATTTGACAAATAACTGACCCTAGTTTTAGTAGTTATTTTGAAGTAGAAGAGAACTGTTTGAAATGTGCAAAAATTATTTGCATACATTTCACATGTATTAGACTTTTTACCTTCCCAGTGGATTCTCCTTAATAACTCCTTTTGTCTTTAGTGAATCACAAGTTTTTTACCAAATTTTGTATTTAATTACCTGGGGTAAAAAGCCCTCTGAATACTTAGTACTTGGACAGATTTCCTTTTCTCCCTGCTGTTCCCCCAGCTGCCTTTAGCCTTTAACACTGTCACTATTGTCACCATTCTCAGTGGTCTTCCCCATCATCTACATGGCTGAGAAGGTAAATGTTTTTTTTATGTCCCCATTAATCTCTTCTCTTGTCATTTATTTCTCTATTAATTTCTTCTTGTCTCAGAGGAAGAATAGCTCCTTCCCACATGAAGTTGTATTGCAGTATCATACATTGCATATGCAGGATGATGGAATTTAGTAAAATCCATTTAATTTACCTATTCTTAAGGAGTGATAGCTTATGCATGATCCCATTATAAAGCTACTTCAAGTAGAGCAAGGATTTTGCCAGCATTTCAGTATGTGAATCTACTAACTCTTTGTTAAATGAATGCAGCAGTTATTTTTTTCTGAGCTAGTTTATTGAATTTAAAGTTAAAATTTTGCCTTCTTCTTGAAACAATTTCTGCATCTGAGGGTTTGGTCCCCTGCAGTTTAAGTAAGAACATTGATAAAATCACCCATAAGCTCAGCAAAAATATTGGTTTTGATAATTTCAACTGTATATTCACTCTATGGAAGAAATAGCAAAATCGTGTATTCTATCAGAAAACTTTACATAAAGTAACTAAATGCAAATCAATGCAATGAGTAGAAAGCTCAGAGTTTAGAACATAAATAATATTTAGTCTCAAAATCAATTATATTTGGGGCAATATCTTGCATAGTT
>JAQZBX010105428.1:0-10859 GCA_029593785.1 Cabassous unicinctus
TTTTTTTTTTTTTTTTTTTTTAGAAAAGTGTGTTCATAATCAAAATCTTGGACTCTGGAGTGTGATTGCCTGGCTTTGAATACCTCCTCCACTACTTGCTACCTGTCACCTTGGACAACTTTCCTCCCTTGCTTTTGGTATTTCCCTACATTGAGGATAATAATGGTGCCTACTTCATAAAATTGTTGTGAGGGTTAAATAAGACAGTTTATGTGAAATACTTAGAACATAGTCTGGCATACAAAAAAGTAACTCCCAGATTGGAAATTCAGATTCTAGCACCAATTAATACTAGTTTACACTGCTAATTTTTATGATGCTACAGCTAATTAGGCAAACTCAGGGTTGGGAGGCACTCCTTGTTTCGTCATTATCTTCTTGGATTTTGTTTGATCCAATTCAATACATGATGAATAGAGTTAGATCCCTGATGTTCATAAGGAGTAGTTCTTGAAGTATTCATTAGTCCCTAAATTCTCAAATACCACCTGCTGGCATTTCATACATTAAGACAAGTAGAAAACAGCAGTAATGCCCCTTTGAAATGTTGGTGCTGGGGGTCAGCTAGGTAATCTCACGGTAAGCCATTCTCTTCATTGGGGCTGTCTTGTCGGCATTTCAGAGCTGGACTTCCTCAGAGCTGCTTGGTTAGGAATTTTTGGAGTCACTTTGGAGTCATTTTTGAAACCTTGCATATTAAATTTGAGAATGCCAAGGGTCTGTTCTTTTAGAGACAAGTCTCATTTTGTCAGTACAGTGATGTGATTGAAGGCTTATATTTTAAAAGATTCCAAAACATACCTGGGAGAATACAGCATTAGAATTAAAAACTTAAGAAAAGCTCTTATCCTCTTTCCATTTGATAGTCTTTTTTACTTCTCCTAGCTTCCTTAGCTATATTTAACAGCATTTCTTCTTTAAGAGCCACTTTCTACCTAGATTCATTTTCTTCCCCAGAGTTGGAGGTTTATCCCTTGTTTAACTTCTTTGACTGTTAGCTTTGCCAGTAGCTAAGTCTTTTAAAGTACAGTTGTTTAATCATTTGGAATTCTGAGAAGTGGTACAAGGAAGACAAATAGATTTTCTTCAAGATTTTTTTCTTTGCAGAAAAAGCGTTTTTTTTTAACTTCACAAAAGCAATTTAGATGTTTCAACCCAGGGGAAAATGTGTTTTCGGCATTGATGGTCAAGTACAAGCAGGGTTATAAAATAATTCTGCTGTAGCCTTTGTTATTCTGAGTAACAAGTGACACTTTATGAAATACAAAGGACCTGACTATAAGTTCTTCACATGGAATAGACACATGTCTCCTTGGGAGAGGGCAAGAACTGTGTGTTTATTGTCACTGGCTTCAGTCCTGTCAGAGTTTAGCCTTGTTGACTCTTGCAATGGTGGGAAGCAGAAGAGAATGTTGCTGGGATTGTTACATACCAGCTGAGGACTGCATGGACATGAGAAGAATCCGCCTGTCAGTGTTTATTGAACACCTAGGTACACCAAGGTACAGAGGCAGATGGGAGAGAAACGTTTGGATCTCTCAGTTTCCTAGAATGCCCCATGGACAGGTATCGGGCTATTCTCACATAAACACAGAGAAGCAATAGGGGCTCTGCCAAATGCTGTTGTGGTGCATATATATATAGATATAGATATATATAAATTTCATATATATATATATAAATTTATATATATAAATTTATATATATATATAAATTTGGCTCTGCCAAATGCTGTTGTGGTGCATATATATATATATATAAATTTTTTTTAAGGTGGTACTGGGGATTGAACCTGGGACCTCGTACATGGGAAGCAGACACTCAGCCACTGAGCAACACCTACTCCCCATAGATATATTTTTTTCTGTCTTTTATTCAGCTTTTTCTTTAGTCTCTTTGCCTGTTGGAAAGGGCCAGCAATTCTTTGAGCTCACAAATTTATGGTTCGTACTTTAAAAAAATCTGCCATGATTGGAAATGTTTTGGCCAACAATTGACTTCATGAGAATGAAAAATTAACCTTTAGAAGGACATTCTTACAGGGTCTCCCCTAGAAAGGTGGTCAGAGATCATTCTTCCCACTTTACAGATAGAGCATTCAAAATGTGAGTGGCCTTTTATAAGATTATGTCCAAGGCTGATGGCAGAATAGGGGTTTGTGGAGTACAGTTGCCAAAGATACGTAGAGAATCTTTTGAGCACCTACTCTGTGTTTGGCAGAGGTGGGACAACTGAGGGAGTCTGAAGTAGGTTAAAGTGTCTTATCTAAGGTTACCCAACTTAAGAGCAGAGCCAGGTGTAGGACTGGGGCTGTTGGTTTCTAGTTTAGCACTGTTTCTGCTCCCTTGTGTTCCATTTTAACCCCCAGCTTCTAACCTTTGCAGTTTCTTTACAAATAGTTGTCTTTAATTACGGAAGTATGAAACTTTTATTTCTGTTTCAGTTATCTATGGCTGTGTAACAAACTACCTTAAATTTAATAGTTTAAAATGGCAACCGTTTTCTTATTTCTCACGATTCTTGGGTCAAGAATTTACACTGGGTACAGTGGGGGTAACTCTTTATTTGCTGCTTCTGATGTCTGCTGAAATTGGAACATATAAAGTGGCTTCTCAACTCACGTTTGGCATCTCAGCTAGAATGGCTGGAATGGTTGTAAGTTGGCTGGAATGTCATGACTGGGTACCACACAAGGACATGAATACTGGGAAGTGCAGTTCATTGGGGGCCAACTTTGGAGACTCTCCACCACAGTTTCTAAATACCTGAAGGCTAGTGTTGAGGGAAAATCTGAGTACCCTTTGCTGAATGCCAGCCCAGCATAGTTGTTAATTTCATATGTTAGAAGTCATATCACAAAGGACCTAGCAGTGTCTTGAGTCAATGCAGCCCCACTAAAGCTCTTTGGTAACTATGCAGGCTTTCTCAAAATTGCTGATTGTGACCCATTTAAGTAGTTGGTGACTTCAGTAGACTGTGTGACTCTCTGCTTTGTACTTCCCACCTCTTCCCCCCCTCCGCCATAGACTCCTTCAGTCTCTGAGCTTTGAGATCTTTTCTTACATATGTATCTTTTGATCTTAGCCATTTTTGGTTCTTTGTTCTTGCTATAATATGAATTTGCTCATAAGCTTCCTAAAGGAAGGGACCCAGTCCTTTATATGTTGATTATTTGCTCTAAGCAGGCCAGTGATCATCCAGGTGGGTCCATCCTGAGGAAGGTGCTCCGTGGGTGGGGTCATCCCACAAAAGAATCATGCCTGTGCTGTATGTGAGGGCAAACAGGACTCAGTCCAGCATCCTGTGAGCAGTAATAGCCGTGGTGCTTCCCTGCAGATTTGTGGTTCCTCATAGTATTCTGTCCCTAGTTGGGAAGCATGTGAAACTTTGTTCATGCTTCAGTGTTTGCAGGTGGTAGGGCTCTTCTGAGGGGAAAGGAGTGGGATTGGGCAGGCTGCCTAGAGAGTTTAGTCAGAGTGTACTAGCTTTTAGCCTGGGTGAAGATCTTTGAACACGGTGTGGGTCCCCTTAGGTGATGAGAAGGGAGAAAAGGGCAGGCTTTCATTAGGTCAGGTGAAAAATGTATGTGAAAACCATGCTGGCTCTAAAACATATCCTGAAACCAGAGAGGGGGTGGGGAAATACAGCTTGAATGGGTTTGGCTTCCTTTCCTCACCCCCTGCCTTTGCAGACAGTTCCCCCTACTTTTGTCCCTGAAGGTCAGGGCTAAGGGAACTCCTAACTCCGCTTTCCCTAAAATTAGCACCTTCAAGCCTTTTCTCATCCTGTTCTTCCCTGTGGCTAGAATCCTCCCTCCCCCCTCCCCTCCAGCTTCTCTTCATCCTTCAAGATTCAGATCAAAGTCCCCTCCTCTGAGATACCACTAAAATTAAAGATGGAGGGGGGGCAGGTTTTGTGTGTATTTCTTGATTTGAATTAGCAGGAGCTCCTAGTCTCCGTCCTTTCTCTTGGGGGGATGTCAAGAGAGGTTTTCCTATGAGCAGGATTTCAACACCTAGAATCTTGATTATCTGTGATCTGAAGGAATTGGACTGCTCATTTAGATATCTGGGAATTGAACCTTTGGGGACCCTGAGCCCTTTGCTCAGCAGGCCATGCTACACAAACCCCATAGACTTGCTCTAAATCCTGACAATTCTACAAAGGGTTGCTGGGGAATATATGTGGGAAAGACTGGGTTTTGTATTTTTGTGAATGTCATTAACTTGTTCATCAAGTGTGTGTTGACATAGGGTGTGGGCAGGGAGGACAGGAGGAGATAAGTAATGACATGGAGGGCCTTCTGGGGACCAGACACTAAACTGGATTGTGACTAAAGTTATCACATTGAGTTCAGTCTTCAATGTAAGCCTGCGAGAGGATGGCAGCTGCAACCAGGAACAGTGCTCTGTACTGGGAGGAATGCAGAGCTTATGGTTTAGCACTCTTGATTAATTCCACAAGAACATACTGAGCTCCTGCTGAGTACCAAGGATATTCCAACTTCTGAAAATATAACAATTCAGTGTGAGGCATGCTACAATCAGAGAAGTCATTACACTACACTGGAATATATGCAGGAAGGTCTCATAACTCAGACTGCAATGATTAGGGAAGACTCCTCTGAGGGAGAGAAGTCTAAGCTGAAACCTGAAGGGGAAGTAGGAGTTAGCGACAAGATGGCATAGTAAGATTAAGAATGTAGTCTTTTGCATCAGGCAAGCTGGTCTGAATCCTAGTTCTGTCACTAACATATTGTGTAATTTTGGACAAGTTTCTGAAACTCTATGTCCCTCAGTTTTCATATATATAAAATTGGGATAACATACTTAGACACTAAGTGTGGTAACGATTAAATGTTGTTGCTGTTATCATCATCATCAGCCAGTGTGTTGGGGGGAGCCTGGAGGGAGGAGAGGGAGAGAGTTAGTATTGTGTTGTGGCTGTTCTGTTTAGCTTGGCACCTTCCTTTAGAATTTGCCATGTCACTTCTGTTAAAACCTTGGAAGTCCAATATGCTATATCCTCCAATATAGTTTCCTCCTTGCCCTGGTGGGTGAATGAGTGAGTGGTCTCCTCCACTTTGGTGGAATGTGTTCGGAAGCTGGGGTTTCAAAAAATAAAAAAAAGTCTAGGCTTAGCCTGAGAATTCAGGGATATGGGCTGGACATCTCCAAAAGCACAGTTTGGAGGAAGAACTCATGGAGGTGAGATGCTGCTGGTAGAGGCAGGTGCCTTTAAAATAGTTGAGTTGTCAGAGTTGTTGAGGAGGGAGGAGGAAGAGGAACAGGAAATGCTCTGTGTTGAAGTGTTTTAAGGGTCAAAGGGTTAAAAAAAGTTAGTGAATTAGGGTTAAATGAGCTTAAACAGGGAAATAAAGAGGGTTGGAGGAGGGTGTTAATTTTAGGTATTGTGGGAGAAGATTGAGAATGAGAAGAATGACATTTGGGGATCCTATTTGCCCATAGGAGCAGTTAAGTGAGGCTACCTTCTAGCCTGCCTCAAGGGAAGGGGTCACTCAGGGCAGATGATCACAGTTCATACTTCTTGCCCACCATCCCCTGCCTCAATCCAGCCAATCTGTGTTGACAAGGTCCCTTACTTCAACATGTTTGACACACTGGGTTCCATATAGGTCTTAGCTCAGTCACAAATTCCACGGTGGGGGTGGGGGCTGACTGGAGAGTGTGGTGGGTTCTTAATTGATTGGGGAAAAGAGAAGAGTGGAGAAGCAGTAGGCATCTGGGGCATAGTGGCTATATTCCAGGATTTGACATCTTGGATCAGGTCAGGGTAATTGAAGAAGTTGGGGTGAAGACTATATGCTATTTGATGTGTTTAAGGTTTGTTGTTACTTCCAGCAGAGCAGTGTCTCAGGTTTCTTTAGAGAGCTTTCAGCAAAGGAACACATTCTTCCCACCATTGTTTTCAGTACCGCATTGCCAGTTTGAAGACTTTGTGGTTCAACTGGCCCTTCTCCCTGGCATTTAGAAAAACTGTTACCAGTAATGGCAGACTCTGGCCTTACAGAAATAATTAAGATTGTGAATAATAGGCTTAAGCAAGATAATATAAGTAAAAGTACTGGATAAACAATAAAAGTCTTTTCAAAAGGGAGGGATTATTATAATGCTTTTTATTTTATTTATTTTTTTTTCAGTCAGCATCTCTTTTCTGTATTGCCCAAAGCACTTAGTTAACACTAACTGGTTAGTCCTCTATCCTTTCCTTGGTGGGAGGCTGGCATTTAATAGCCTCCTTTGTATACAAGATCAACTAAGGTTTCCAACAGAGCCCCACATCTTGAGTTTGAAGCCCAAATCTGTGGGGTCTAAATCTAGGGCTTGGACCTCCAAACATGATAATTCCTCATTCCTGGGAGTAAAGAAAGCAAGAAGAGAAATGGATGGATCATTGAAGAAAAAAAAGTTGTTTTTTTTTTTAAACAGACATCTGGTTATGTCAGAAATGGAGCAGAGTATCTGAATTTTTAGTGAGCTGAAAGTCTTAACACCCATTTTCCTTTGAGAAGGTATGTGCCCTTCTGGGAATGGGCCTGATCCAAAGTCCTCTATATAACCTGGAGAAGCAGAAGGCTAATAAGAATAGATTTGTGGAACAAATTTCTCAATTCTGTACTTTTAAGTTGTGGTTCGCCGTGCCCAAGTTGCCAGATTCTGCACTACAGTGCCAACTTCCGCCACACCAGTGTAAACCTCTCCCCTCTCTGATGTGTCCCAGGAAGTGTCAGGGAGTACCCACAGCAGGTACTTGTGTTCTGCCAAAGCAAATCAAGGCAATGGTCCTGCTGGCCCTGTGGTAAAACCCCATGTGGGTGGGGTCAGGAACCTCCCTTACTGTCCAGCCCAGGCCAGTTTTATTGCAGAACAAGTACTCATCCACGTTTGGTGTAATGTGATCTGGCTCACCTTTATCCCTTCCAAAGGTCAGTCTCACCAGCTTGGAGCTGATGAAGAGAGGTTTTGTTCTATGTATACTACTTGGTGAGGTTCTTCAGAGACATCAGGAATTTCTTCTCAAAGCATGCTTTCCTGCCTCCGGTCAAGGATTGAAGGGCAGTTCCATCCTCTCCTTGTGTATTCTCTTGAACAGGGTCTTGAACTCTGGAAACAGGAGGATATGCTGAGCTAGGAAGCTCCTCCTCCTCCACTGGCAGCCAATTGGGCTCCAGGGTTGAAATTCTAGAGAAAGCCATTCAGGTGTGTCAGTTAAGCGGCACATACTTGAGAGAGAACCAACAGGCTGAACCTTATAGGTTATTTGCACCAGTGGATCTTGAACTTGAGCGTGTTATCAGAATTCCCTGGAGGACTTGTTAAACACAGATTGCTGGGTCCCACCCCTAAAATTTTTGATTTAGTAGGTCTGAGATGGGGCCTAAGAATTTGTATTACTGATAAGTGCCTACATGATCTTGTTGCTCCTGCTGGTCTGGAGACCAAGCTTTGAGAACCACAGATTTACACTTGGGGCAAACAAGTCCATCTGACTTGTTTTAGAGCAAATTTTGGTAAGTGAGGACAGAGGATGAGAAGTCTTGAACCCACTGGGGAGAGAGGTGGTTTAGAAATAGGATGCTGCAGGTAAAGTAACCTAATTTTAAAAAACTGGGAAAAGGTTAAATGGTTAAGGGAGGACACTGGTAGACTATCTTCTGGAGAAAGGAACTAGACCTGGCAAGCCCCTGGGCTGGGTCACCTTGGGCATCTCCTCCCTCCACGTCCCATTCTGCCCTCTTAGATATAGATAGCATTGAGCTCTAAAGTCTACATTTAGGAAGCCTTGTGTCAGCTTGGGTTCTGTGGTGTGAAGAGCAGAGCCCTGAGCTCCTGGGCATTAGCCCCAACCCCATCCCCACCTATAATGAGCAGTAACTAAAGGCACCTCACTATCCTCAAGGGTGAAGTGAGGGTTGGACTAGCTCTCCAAAGCCCTTTGAGCTCTAACACCTGGATTCTATAATGTCTCCTGACAGTTTTCTCCCCCAGGATCAAGAACTTCTGCTTGCTTGCTACTTAAAAACTTTTTTTTTTTTTTTTTTTTTTAATGTGGGGAGACGTCTTTTGTTAAGCAGTAGTGAATCAGATGCCCATCCAGAGACTTGCCCAAAATGAAACTAGAGAAAAGTTTGGGGAACTGGAGACAGTAACTTATTTTTTAAGTCTCTGCAGTCAGGCTGCTTCTGTAACATCTGCCTCTAAAGAGGAATGGCTTAGCATCCTTGGCAGGTTCCTGATCTCTTTACTCCAGATCATTATACTTTACTGCAGGGTTTCACAGGCTGTTTGATTAGTTCTATTTTCCAGAACTAATTCTTCACTGCCTGGCACAGTGCTTGGCACATTGTAGGCCTGTGTAAATTTTTCTTGGGTGGATGGAATAAAAGGTTGTATCCAAGTACCTCTTTTACTTTCCTCCAGTCTCTCCCTTCTTCTTAACTTTGTATGATTGTCCTCCTCTCTGCCATCTTCCTTCTCTTCCACTCTCCCTTCCTCTCCTTCCTCGACACTCACTTTAACTCCTCTGCACTGTAGCACAGCTGGCCACCAGTGTTTGTGCATTGAGTGTGTTTAGGGGTGGAGGTGTGCATGAGGAGATCACAAAAGACCTTTCCTAAGCCATCTGTGTGATGGCACATCCAGAGCTCCCCATTGTTTTTCCTCTCTCCTTCCCTCTTCTGCCTACTATGTCTAGGGTAGCAAAGAGTTACAGAATGTTTTCACTGTCCTAGGGGAGTTTGCTTTTCTTCAGACTTAATATAACACCCAGTTTTCAGCCTTTAATTCCCGCCAGAGCCTGACATTGTGGTGGCAGCTAAAGGACTTCTGGCTTGGAGAGAACCAGCATGTCCTGCCTCAGACCATTGTCTGGCCCTGTCTCTCCAGCCTCTGTCTGAAGGGGCAAAAGGAGGATTTCCCAGCCTTGATTAATTGTCACTTAGCCTCTCTGATCTAGCCTGGGTGGTTTCCAGAGCACTTCCGTATCAACTAGCCTCAGGTCTCTATTGAAACAGGGGAAGACTGACACTGATTTAACTTTTAAGTAAAATCACCAGCCTTTTGATGCTTCCATTAATTACCTTCCTTCTGAACACTCTCCTGTTAGCAGTAAGTGGAAATTCTGTTTCTCACCACCACTCCCCTAACCCCTGCTTTAATCTGAGGCAGCTGGATGCTGCACTCTGCTTTTTCATTTACTGGAAGAGTAGTTTGATGATTTTAATGACTGACTTTGACAGTATTTCTAGAGGCTGAAGCTGTTGTGCTAAGTTCACACCTGCTTGGGGGCCTCAATCTTGCTCACTTTGTTCCCGTGAAACTCTTATTAGTTCTTGGTGTGCAAGTGGGGAAGGGTCCCATGAAAATGCGCTCTTGTCTCGGGTAGTATGTGCAAGCTTCTCATTACTCATTTTTATCACTCAACATATATAGACCTCCTGGGGTGTGCCAGGCACTGTTCTAGTTACTGATTGTTCCTGACATCTCATCCTTGCCCTGGTGGAAGTGCAGAGGTCTAAGTAGGTGGTGTTCCAGCAGGGCAGTGACTATAGGCAGATATTGGTGACTGTAGTCTCTGGAATTCTCTTTCTCTGTGTCTTCTTACGGTTGCAGCTCCTGTTTCTGTACTTTCCTTTTCTCAGCTCTAAAAAGCAATAGATAATTTGAACCTCCTCTTAAGGTTATAGAAATATCAGGTAGCAATAGCTATAACAGCTATCCACTATTGGCAGTTGACAAGGTGTGAAGCATTTTCCTATGTCTTGTCATACTGTTGTCCTCATAATAATTAAACTTGTCACAGCCAGTAAAGGATAAAGGTAGGAGTTGAACCCAGGTCCTCCCATTGCATATGTAATACTCTTTTTACTAAACTGTTAACTATGTGTGTGTATATATGCCTTTTTTTTTAAACACTGACTTCCCCTTGACATTGTCTTTAGCATTATCTTCAACCCTGTAAGTGTTAAGCACTGGGCCTGTGCCAGGAACTGAGGTCCTCACAGTCTAATTGGGGAAAAGGATAAGACAGAGTACATCTTAGTTCCCCTTGAGTGGTTCAGGTACTGAGTGCCTTATGGCATGAAAGAGGAGAATTAACCCTGAGGTCTATCCAGGAATGCTTTCAGAAGAGCTGGGACTTAAACTGGGCCTGGTGGGAAGGAAGGATCCAGACTAAGGGAGAGCTGGGAAGGGGAGTTTTTGTTAGAATTTAGCTGTCTGAGACTCTGGGATACAGAGAGGTTTGAAGAAGTTTGGTTCTTTAGAAAAACCCAATGTCCTCGGGGGTGATGCTTTTCCAAATTTACTGTGCTTTTTAAAAATCACATTTCCCAAACTTCATACCCACAAAGAACCTTTCAGTAGGTCTGGGTTACAGCCCAGAAATCTGCGTTCTTTAAATGTTTTTAATAATGTGAAACAGTCTCCCAGCCACTCAGTTCTCTTCCCTGAGGAGAAGAAACCAAGAGTACAGGTTTCTTTTGTTCTCTTCCAAAGGCAGAAACTGTGTATTTAACCAGCTGGCCCCGAAGGTCTGATGAGGGTGGTGAAGGTGGCCCACATTTTGAGAAACACTGTAATGTAAGGGAATTCTGGTGCATTGTCCCCTCATGTTCCAGGAAGTATCAGGGATCCAGAACATTGTAGAGTTACCACTCCTGAGGTCTCAGAGTATTTAGAATGAAACTAGGGAGGAATGGGAAGAGTGGCTATTACATGATGTAACTTCAGTTGACCCTGACAACAGCTGAGTCAGTCTGACTGCTACATTGACTTGAAGTCAAGGCCATCAGGCTGAGTGCCTTTAAAACAGAGTCCTTGGCCAGTCAAGGTTACTGC
>JAQZBX010105429.1:0-10855 GCA_029593785.1 Cabassous unicinctus
CCCTTCCCTCCACTCCTGTGTATGTTTGGATTTGACAAGAAAAGATTGATGATGTTAGATGCATCTAGTGGTGAAATACTCTCTCAATCCAATAATTAACCATAGGATACATTTCTAAAAAGGAAAAGAAGAGTAGGAAAGGAAGGAAGGGAGGGAGGGAGGGAAGGAGAGAGGGAGGGGGGTGAGCAAGGGAGGCAAGAAGAGAAGGAAGGAATATGGATTCAATGTACTAATTTTATTAACCCAAATAGAATACTCAAATGAAAATATCCAAAAGTTAAAAATAGCAATGCAATTGAGAATTTTTTCCTGTAAAGCAACTTGTATTATCTCTTAACTGTTGTAGATATACACTTAAAACATTGCTACAACTAACATATGTGCTTAAAGTTGTGCTACAAAACGGATTTTCATGTTGCAAATTCTCGCGCAATTGCATTTTCTTTTTCTGAACAAAGCTATCACCATTAACAGCTCACAATTCTACTTTGATTATATACATATTTTGTTTTTGTTGCCACTAAGTGAACCTAGATTTAGATTTTTGCTATTCCTACAAGGCAGAACAATGCAATCTTTTAATTAGAATAAACTCCCTTTCTTAAAGAAGTTACTGAAATAAGAAGTTTTAGAGGTTGCCAAGCTTTATTTCTTTTTTTGGCAGCTTGGCACTGATGTAGCCAATCTCACCTAGGGAGTATGGAAACATTGCTCAACGGGGAACAAGATTATTCCATTGTAAACCTGCTGTATAGAAAGCATTCAAGAAAAGAGAAACAGAAACAAAAATTAAAGAACAGAAAGCAAACATAATTAAATGATAAAAGGCTTAAATGTTTATTTTTCATTAAAGATCAACCAGATTATTAACATAAAAGTAATCTCTTTTCATTGAATATTCACAAAATATGTATATTTTGGTGATCTGTTTTTTATTATATATAGTCATATTTTTAGGCCTTTTTTTTTTAGTCCAGAAAGTTTCTGTGACCCAAGAAGACTATTCCATCTTCACTTTACTAAAAGCTAAATAGAAATACTCTAAAACACATATTTAGAATAAGATGCTAGAAGTCACAATGTTTCCTCTCAATAGACACTTGATGATTGAGTAATCACAATGACGTACTTTAATCAGGCTTCCAGCCTCCACCTTTGTCTGTAAAGAGATTGTAATCAGGTGAAGTCTAACATGTTCTGAAAATAAGCTTTGTACTACTGATGCTGAAAGCATTCTAGGTAAACTTGCCTATAGGGAAATAAAGTTGATATTACTCTAAAGCATAGGCACAACTAGATAAGGAAAAAATATTTTAAATGCAGTTGTTCAGGTGAGTGTCAAAGGACAGCATTTTCCCTAACTGAAAAGTTGATTCATCTTAATGAATGAATTGTTTTCTCCATTTGTAGCTCAAAGAGTTTCCTTTAATAGATGAAAAATAAAACTATTTTTACCTAAAATTCATAAATATTTATCTCTTTTGTCTTTGCTCTTCTGCCTGTAAAATTTGGCCAATTTGGAAGATTATTTAATTTTTTAGACCATCTTTCTACTTTAAAATGGACATTTAAAACAAACAGTCGGGATAGACTTCATTATTGTAGACCTTTCATCTTCCTCTTTCTTCGTTTGGGTCTCTGCCTCAGCCTTCTGTTTTAGTTTTCTCCTTTCTCCTTCATTGCTTTCTCTCTGCTGGCTCAATTTGAGCAGAAACTAAACACACCAAACACTCTCAATTAGCAAGTGATAAGAAGCTATCAGCATCCAAAAAAAGTCTAAACGATATTTGAAAGCACTGATGAAAAGATATATGGGAGCATAATACTTTGGTCCAGCTTTTCTCTGTGGATTTCATTATTTCAACGTCCTTACTTAACCTCAGGCAGTTCTCCCAAGTAGATTAGCCTCTATCATGTTTTTTGGGAACCAGGAGGAAGAGTGAATATGCAGAAAAACAGAAGTGAGTGCAGCAGTGCAGCAGAGAGTGAAAAAGCTAATGATTTCACCTCTATAAAACTGCTTGCTGATAGAAGCATATCTCAGATCATCTGATCATTTACCCTAAAACTAAGGGCATCATCAAGTTTGATATTTATTTCATGTATCACTGGTATCCCACCTTGCTTATATAAAAAGAATTCAGGTGGTCATAGACTTCAATTAGCTAATCTTGCTTTTTACAAAAAAAAATTTTTTTTTGAGGTACTGGGGCTGGGGATTGAACCCTGGACCTCGTATGTGGGAAGCTAGTGCTCTACCACTGAGTTACATCGGCTCCTTCAATAATTTTTTAGACAGTTGATACATATGTATTATTTCAATATTTTGAATTAAGGCAGAGCTGGCCAACTGGCTACTCACAGGCTGCAGACACAGTAGACAGTTTCTTTTTCTTTCTTTTTTTTTTTTTTTAATAAAGCTTGAATTGAAATTCCTTTAGGCAGGGCTCATATCCAAGCTCTCCCTAGTCCCAACCCTTCCCTGCTGTTTTGCACTGGACCTGACTCACACATTAGGCTATTTGCTTAGCTCTTTTTTTCATATAATAAACTTTATTTCCAGAGAAGTTTTAGATTACAGAAAAGTTACATTGGACGTATAGGGGATTCCCATATACCCCAATCCCTCCCCCTCCCACATTTTCCACTATTTATAACATCTTACATTAGTGTGGTACATTTGTTATACTTGATGAACAAATTATTTAAGCATTGCTACTAACCACGGTGTAGCAGTTTGGCAGTTTAATATAGTTATGAATTCCAAAAATAGATATTGGATTATGCTTGTAAACTGATCTGTTCATCTGGGCACGATTAAGTTATGATTAGGGATTTGATTGGGCCACATCAATAGGGTATTGAGCCCTGTCCTTTGGTGGGTGGGATCTCAAAGATAAAAGACATGGCAAAGGACAGATTTGGAGTCTTTGAGTTGGAGTTCTGAAGCTGAGTATTAATGCTGGAGCCAGGGGAAGCAAGCACACAGAGGAGCTTGGTCATAAGGATGGAGAGAAGGCCCCAGGACAGAGATGAGCGGTTTGCCTGACAGTTCACAGCTGGCCTTGTGGAGAGAGGCAACGCCTAGAGAGCCTCATAGTCTACAGGTGACCTTTTAGAGGAAACAGAGGAGCTGAGTCCGGAGAGAAATGGAGCCCTGGGAAGAGAGGAACCTAAGAAGCCTGAACCCTGGCAAAGGTTGGCAGCTGTCATGCTCCAACACGTGGCAGCAGACTTTGGTGAAGGAAGAAACTTACCATTTATGGCCTGGCATCTATAAGCTTCTATCCAAAATAAATACCCTTTATAAAGACTAACAGATTTCTGGTATTTTGCATCAGCACCCCTTTGGCTGACTAATACACACAGTCTATAGTTACATTATGGTTTATACTTTGCACCCTAAATTTTATAGGTTTTGACAAAAGTTAAGGGTCTATATCTGTCATTGCAATATGCAGAACAATTTCAATGCCCAAAAAATGCCCTATGTTTACCTATTCTTCCCTCCCCCTTCCCTCAAAACATCTGGTAACCACTGTCTTTATATCAATGTTACAAGTTCTTTTGTCACTACAATAAGAGTAAGTCTACTTTGGTCCATAGTTGCATTTCCCCCTTATGTTTGTTCATTTTTCAATCTTGAGCATTTGGGATGGTGATGCCTGCTCTGTTTCAGATTGAGAGGGGGCTTAGAGTTTATGAAGCATATGGGAGGAAGAATTTTGCTTACAGTTGTAAATACTCTTTGTTTTTTGGGGATGGGAGATGCCCATCGTCATCATTCTGTTAGTTGTTTTCGTTTGCCAAAGGGCTGCCTATGCAAAGTTCCAGAAATGTGTTGGCGTTTATAAAGAGGATTCATTTGGGGTAAAATCTTACAGTTACAAGGCCCTAAAGAATTCTTCTCAAGGTACCATAATAGGTACTTCCTCACCAAATGTCTGTTGCCACGTGTTGAAGCAAGATGGCTGGCGACATCTGCAAGGATTTAGCCTTCCTCTTTCCTCTTAAGGCTTAGTGGTCCCAGCTCCTTCCAATATTAGTTGTAGGTTGGAGGGCTCATTTCTTTTTGGGCTCAGCTGCTGTGGTCTCTTCACAAGGTCAGTTGTAAAATATCAGGCAAGTAGCTCATCTCTCTTCCCGGGGCTACAGGATCCTCTTCCGTATCTATGGAGCTCCCTTCCTCTCTTTTCACATATCTGCTTCCATGTTCTTGGTTGAGCGTCCATTTATATAGCCCACCAAGGGGGTGGAGACTCAACCCTGCACACTCTAATGACATGGTCAAATCAAAGCCCTAATCTTGATTTAATCAAGTAAATGTAAAGCCTTTGAATTTAAATCAATCTAAGAGTATCATGCCCAGAGGAACAGACCAGTTTACAAACATAATCAATATCTCTTTTTGGAATTCATAAATAATATCAAACTGCCACAAACTGTAACAAATGTACCATACTCATGTAAGATATTAATAGGGGAAAATGTGAGAGGGGATTCCCTGTATATTCTATGTGACTTTTCTGGGTGTGATACCCTTTGATTGCATTAAATCCAGGTTTACAAACATAATCTTTTTCTTCTGGGGATTCATAAAATAATTTCAACTGCCATGGTTGTCCTTCGTGAATATGATGAAATGGAGAGCAGGTGTTGACTGCAACTCTGCTGAGATTCAGGGCTCAACCCGCATATAAGTAGACCGAAGAGTTAAGTCTCTGGAACATATATTTAATGGGTACAGTGCAAATTACAGGTTCAAATAAAAGAGGTAGAAGACTCATGTGTAGGGAAGTTATAAATTAGTCTAGCTATGTTACATTGGGGAAATAGATTATCATATATTCCAAGGTAAGGCCTACTTATACGGTGCTGATTTCACGGGGTTGTGTGCCTTGCCTATAGTATACAGATGTCTCTAGACCTCTCGGAAGCACCCATCTGAGGCTTTGTTTACTATGGCAGTTAGTGAGGTCTTCCTAAGACATGCATAAGCATAGCCTCTGGAATGACCTCCTGACTCACTTTGAAACCTCTTAGCCATAAAAAAATTTTTGTATGTAATGTTTCCCCCTTTTGGTCAAGGTCTTTTTCCAAATGCATCACTGGTTGTGTTTAGTATTAATCCCTCAGTGCCAGGGAAGCTCATCTCTAGGAGTCATGTCCCATGCTGGGGGGAAGGCAGTGAGTTTATTTGCTGAGTTTGGCTTGGAGAAAGGCCACATTTGAGTAACAAGGAGGTTTTCAGGAGGTAACTCTTAGGCAATATATATGACTAGGCTAAGTTTTGATTTTTTAAGAATAAAGCTCATAAGTATAAACATTAATATTGAGGGCTTAGCATATTGGTCTGTTTTCTTTTATTAGGCCCTGCCTCTGTGCTCTAGAGATTCTTGCCACTCTATTTGAAAACATAGTAGGACTCCCCAGGATGGGAATTTAATATTTTGTTGGCTGTTGCGTGGGTTTCCACCTGCTGAGGTAACATCCTATGACCGCATGAACATATTCACATTCCATAGAGGCATGCCCCAGTTACACACTTCACCACACATCCCTCCCCCCACTGACACCCTGCACCGTGACTCTACCCTGCTATAGTTGCTAAAAGAACACTCCAACAATTGTAATCTCAATCGTAGTCCACAACCTCCCCAGTGTTCACCTGGTCCTTCCTCCAGCCCTCCCCCCAGCTCCATGGATAGCCCACCTATTCCCAAGCCTGCTCACATTCACACTCCAGCACTGTCAACCCCACTCACATCACTGCACCACTATCACTCCATCCACTGCCAAAACACCCCATCCACCTTATCAAAGATTCTGCCTAGACCGAGCATCAGCTCACCATTCTCTACTCCCTTTCCATCTCCTGGTAACCTATCTTCCAAACTCTACCTCTGTGAGTCTGATCATTATCCTTAGTTTATATCAGTGAGATCATGCAATATTTGGCCTTTAATGACTGACTGACTTCACTCAATATAAAGTCTTTGAGATTCATCCATGTTGTCTCCTGACCCCACAGAATTAAAGAGTGTCATAAGAGGATACTTTGAAAAACTATATTGCTTGGCTCTTAAAGATAGTTCAGATAGAAACCTCCTTCTTTCAATCCATGCTGATTTGGGTGAGTCAGACACAGGAGTTTGAAGCCACAGAATGTTTCTATTTGCTCAATATCAAAGTGTTTGAACAGGCATTTAAACTTTTCAGGTTTTCATGTTCCATATACTTCACCTCTGATTACTATTATCAGATAGTCAAAACGCGAATGCTTTGTGTTTCCAATTCAGTTTCATTATAATTTACCTAACTTCTCTTGTTTCCTATCCAGGAAGGTTGATAATCTTATCATCTTTTCTTTGTCTTCAATATAAGGGGTAATTATTAAAGAGAAATTTGAGATCAAAATTTATATGCAAGAATTGGATGAACAATAGAGAATTTTCTCTTACCTGTTAATCAAGTAGTTCAGTTTGTATCTTGCATGGCTAAACCTGTGGTTTATTTTAGCAATCAAAATACGTAACTAATAAATACAGTCCTGCATGGAGCCGAGAGTGATGTTTGGGCTTCTCTTCTTTGGTACACATATTGCTATAGGCCAGTTTATCTTCATTCTCTCCACATCTCTTTTTCATCCACACATCCAAACTTCATTCTGCCTTAAATAAATTTTATTCTCCACTTTACAAACCCATATATTCCTATCCTTTTCTTTTCCTCAAGTGCAATCATAATTTTTCCATATAAAGTTGTCCCTGAATAATCTTTTACTCATTTTGACTTTAGAATTCTAAATTAGCCAACATTGTATGATATTTTGAAACAACCCCCTGGATGTTGTATATATTTGTCATACATTCTGAACTAGATTTTAAGTTCCCTGAAGATTATAGCTTTATATATTCTATTCTTTTGCAGCCAGCTTCAGTTACTATAATTCTCAGGTTTATCTAAAACAAACATTTCATATTCTTTTGACTTTAGAGGGGCTGGGAAAAGGCGGGTTTATTCTTTTAAAGGGGGTCCTTTTATGCTCTTGGTGATATTGGTGAGGGGAGAAGGATCACTAGCTTAATAGATATCCTCCAGGTCAGTTTACACAAGTCTTGTTATTAAAGTTTAGGACTCAAGCCACTTAATAAGTATTATTATAAATTTCAAATCCATTATTTCCTACATGTTTATCTCCCTCAGATACCTTATTGGGATGGATCGTCATGGCATGAGGTAGGATTTGTTGATTCTTGGTTCCCTTGGCCATGATAATGACAAAAACATCCCAATTCTTATTGTCAGAATATCTAAAACAAGAAGTATGCAAGTTATATAATAAATATTTAAATGTTTATTGAAAAGTGTATCAATGGCTGAAAGTATATATTTTATAATATTTCAGACTATGTACTTTAGAGTGCATACTTTATAAAGAGCATTAGACAAAGAATAGAGATAAATAATATATACAAGGGATTTTGTCTAATTAGAAAGAAGGGATAGAGATACATTAATTAAAATAAGAGTTTCTAGGTAATGATGGAGAAAGAAAGCTGTATCACAGGATCTTCTTCTGCCAATATTAATTCTTAAAAACTCAGAAAAACTAGCAAGAAAAACAATACCATCAACAAGCAAACATAAAAGTGTTAAGTATCCAACCAAAAGATGAAGACAAAAATTGGTGTGAAACTCTTCACCCAATCCTATACTGGAAAAGCAAGCCAACCAATTCTAAAAAATTTTCTCTGATGTCCCAAAATATGGAGAAAAACTGAGTGCTCAACAACAACAGCATTCCAAAATTCAAAGAGAAACTGAATGAGCCAGGAATTCTTAACTCAACCCATTCCAGAAATGAGTCAATTGTAAGAATTCTTACTAGCATTCTAAACTATGAAGTAAAGTATAATGGGGAAGCAAGACAACTGGAGTTAAATATTTAAAGTCTGGGGAACAATTCCAGTATTGTGGAGGAAACTCTATTGCAGTAAATTTAATAAATATCAGATGAAAGCCAGCATTTTTTAATGGATGTCACAGAGTTTCCATTGACTTCTTATTTCCCTTCCCTACCTGTAAGAGACAGAATACAACATACCAAAACTTCAAACTATTCAAAAAAAAAAAAAAATGACCCTTTTAATTTAAGTACATAATTGAAAAAAATGACTACAACCATGCAATGAACAGGCAAAAAAATAAAAGAAATATTGCCTACTAAAAGCAGAGTCCAGACTATAAGAAAGCATAATCAAAGGAAATTAAACAAAAGAATATGATTGCAAAAAATAAGGAAGCCAATAAAATGCCAGAACAATGGCATTACCAGTCTAAAATCTAAGTTAGATATGGCAATGCAGGTGTGAAAATCAAATTAATGACAATGAGTAGAGGCATCTGATACTCATAGTAAATGTAAAGGAAGATCATTGGAGTAAAGAAATTATGGAAATAGAGTCCAACAAAGACAGCACAACATAAGGATAATTATTCCAAAAAATAGAAAATCAACAACGAAAGTAGAAATTGCACTCAAATATAAAATAATACCTTGCTGATATGTGAGAATATTTAAATCTGTATACTAAGAGAGCATATGATGCTTCAGGAAAACTTGTGAGGAAATGGTTAACACCATTATTATTCTGATTAACTTATTAAACGTCAAGAATAAAGAAAAAATATTTAAAGCATCCAATATGAAAAAGTGGGGAAATAAATTAGGCTCACTTCAGCCTTATCCAAATTAATATCCAGTTGCAAAAGACATTTTTTAAATGTCTCCAATGTTGTCAGGACATAGAATTATAACCTTAAAATATTATAAACAAAGATGCAAAAATGTCCTTCAGTTATAACATTTAGACAATATATTAGTTTTGTGTTGCTGCACTAACAGATAACCACAAACTTAGTGGCTTAACACAATGCAAATTTATCCCTTACAGTTCTGGAGGTCAGAAGTCCAAAATGAGTCTTACGGAGCTAAAATCAGGATGTTTGGCAGTGCTGGTTCCGTCTGGAGGCTACAGAGAATTCATTTCTTGTGTCTACCATTTTCTAGAGACTGCCTGATTCCTTGAGTTGTGGCTGCAACAAACTCTGCTTTTGCTGTCACATTGTCTTCTCTCCCTCACTGTAATTCTACTGCCTCTCTCATATATGGATTCTTGCTGTTACTTGGGCCATCCTAGATCATCTTCCACCTCAAGATACTTAACTTAATCACATCTGCAGTGTCCCTTTTACCCTTTACTATAACATACTCACTGGCTCCAGGGATCAGATGTGGATATCTTTGGAAGGCCATTATTCAGCCTATCACAGCCATTCTCAAACATGTAACACTAAACTCTAGTCAATTAAAAGATTAATCAAAACAATGTATATAGGACTTAAGAAGCTGTTTCAAAGAGCTGGGTAGTGAGGATTCAATTAATTTCAACACAAAATTAAAACCAGCCAACTATATAGTGGTACAACACACTGTAAATTATACAAACCTGGATAAAGTAAAACAAACAAACAACTGTCTCTTAGGAGCAAGGGTGGATCCTAACAGGGGAGGATAATCAGCATGTCAAGACCTCTTGTTGCATGTAACTATGAATTTTGTCAACCAATGAGTCAAGTCAGGGGGGTGTCATGTGCCCCAGGGGGATGGGGAGGAAGGAACAGAAAAGATCAAATGGGGTATTTAGTGGTCAGGGGAAATGTTTTTCATTACCTTACAGTGATGGACACAGGATATGGTAAATATCATCAAGAATTATTAAACTGAACCATCTAAATTGTAAACTATACTGTAAATCATTGACAATGTTTAGTAACTATGTTTCACTATCTGTATAACAGTTATAACATTGCTACCATGCACATAAAAAAGTTTTTAATATGGGGTGAGGAAAGGGGGAGGAGGTTGGGTATCTGAGAGTCTCTAATATTCTGTGTGTGCCTTTGCTGTGACCTAAAACTTCTATGAAAATTAAATGAAAATTTGGGAGACACTGGGGAGTGAGAGGGGGAAGGTGCCATGGTACAGACTGGACACCTGATAATTCAGTGATAAAAGGAAAAAAAATAGTAATAATTTTTCTTAATTTTTTTTGTTTTTTTTCCATTTTTTGAATGTCCCAATCCTTTAATTATATTTTATTTTTAGTTGTTTTTTCTGAGTTTCCATATATTTTATCTCTTTCATTTAATCTTATCATTATTATTTCATTTTCCTATTAATTATATTTGGTTATTATATGGGCTTCATCTTCAAGGAAGGTTTAGATCACAGAAGGGTTACAATGCGGGCTGCAGAGGATCATTGGTGGAGGGTGTCTGGGATGGGGGATTCATGGGAGGAAGTTCATCTGAATGTACATGAAAGATATATAAAATTTTCCAAATGATCAAGGGGTGGGGCATGTTCACAGTGGGTGGACAATCACTCAATAAATGAGGGAATACTGAATTCCCAACCTGGAGAGCTCTGCCACATTCTCCAAGGGAGCAGCAACAGTCTCCTGAGTACAGGGACAGTGTCTGGCAAAGGAGGATGGTCCACTAATGGGTTCTTATTATTGATGACTAGCCTTATGAGTCTTTGCTCTTGTAATCGAAACATAGCCTACTGTTATGGGGTGCCTAAAGGTTGCCACCTGAGAGCCTCCTTGTTGCTCAAATGTGGCCTCTCTCTAAGCCAAACTCAGCATATGAATGCATTACCTTCCCCTCAGGGTGGGACATGACTCCCAGGAATGAGACTCCCTGGCAACGAGGGATTAACACCAATTGCCAACTGGCAATACCACTGGAAAAAGACCTTGAATAAAAAGGGGAAAAGGTAAAGACA
>JAQZBX010105430.1:0-10852 GCA_029593785.1 Cabassous unicinctus
CTTTTTTTTTTTTTTTTTTTGTAATGCTACATTACATATTTTTTATTTGTCCTTTCTTTCATGTAACAATTAATAATGCCAGTGAGTCACAATAAAATGCCCCCTTGTTGCTTTTGTGCTTTCTGTCTTGCTCTCTGTGTCCATTCACTGTGTGCTCTCTGTGTCTTCTTGTCTTCCCTTCTCTTTAGGAGGCACCGGGAACTGATCCTGGGACCTCCCATGTGAGAGAGAGGCACTCAATCGCTTGAGCCACCTCAGCTCCCTGGTTTGTTGTGGCTGTCATTGTTTCCTCTTTGTCTCTTTTTGTTCCGACAGCTCTCCAGGCCGGCCAGCTCGCTTTCACCAGGAGGCCCTGGGAAACAACCTGGGACCTCCCCAATGGTAGATGGGAGCCCAGTCACTTGAGCCAAGTCCCCTTCTCCTGGTGCACTTGAAAGACCAATTCCTGAGACATCAAAGAGAGAAAGAGTTTGCTTGCACAAGCAACAGATAACAGTTGCTTTAACAGCCCAAAAACTGCTTCCTGGAACTGCAGAAATCCTGATAATTTGTAATATCCAGGCTTAGTTTATGCTAATGAGTAATTAGGGTGGAACTGGCATAGGTTCCTTCATTAATAAACATTAAGAGACTGAACAGGATGGGGGATGGGAACCAAACTGGTGTGAGTCACAAGATTATTACATCACAAGATAATTATTATCAGAGATCAAGGCATCTGGGATAGGGGAGTACAGAACAACGGTCAGTTCTAAGATTTTTCATATGAATAATAAACAGGAGGGTGGCATGGTTACTCTTTCAATAGAAATGGTCACATAAAAGGGTAAGATCCCTCTAAAGTAATCATCGTAATGGCAGGTTTTTAGTTGGAAATGACCTTTCACAAAGGGTGAGGTCAGTCCAGCCAGTTTCAGCAATTTCATATATCAACCTTTGTCTATTTTATAATATACTAAAAATAAAAAAGCATCTATATAATGATTTAATAGTCATAATTATATGTTAATTCTTAATGCTCAGTTACAACTCCTCCCTCTCTGTTTTGTTAAATTCCCAATCTCTGGGAAATTTGGATAACAATCTTTCTGGCTTCTTCATGCTGAAAAAGGTGCATCGACATTATGGGGAGAAGAATGATGCTGGTTGTCATTCTTGAAGAGACTGGTACCTCTGGGTTTCAGAGCTTATCTGGCATAGTAATAATTCAGAGACTTTTAATTTGACTCATAATTCTCACTCTGTTGGTATGGCTTGTCTCCAGGTTTTCTATCATTCCACCCCTCTGGTTTTTACAGTTTTTAAGATCTCCTCCGGGATCAATGTTGCTTGCAAATATGCAAGGGTGTTCTTAGAAACACTTTTTGTTCTAGCCTTGCTCTATTTGGTCATTGTTGACTAGAGTTTCAAGTAGTGCCATTTGCCTTTTGAAGGACTGGATTTTCCCAACTTGGTCTTTAAGGAAAGCTGAGGGACTTTTCCTCCTTTCATGCACTACTTCACTTGTTCCCTGTCTCGCTGAGGCCCCAGAACCTTGGGCAGTCAGATTTCTTTCGGGACGCCTTTGTCCTTAGTCCCGTCTGGGTCGCCAATTGATATTGAGCAAAGTGGGTTCCTTCCTCCCAATGCACTTTAAAGACCAATTCCTGAGGCATCAGAGTTTTAAAGAGAGAAAGAGATTATTTGTTTGTGCAAGCCAAGGAGAACAGTCATCTTAATGGCCCAAAAACTGCCTCTATAAATGTCCTTTCAAAGTGCTATTGCCCCCCAAAATTAGATCAACTAGATGAATGGACAAATTTCTAGAAACACACAAATTACCTAAACTGACTGAAGAAGAAATAGAAATTCTCAGCAGACCAATTACAAGTAAAGTGATTGAATCAGCAATCAAAAACCTCCCAATGAAGAAAAGCCCAGGACCAGATGGCTTCACAGGCAAATTTTACCAAACATTCAAAGAAGAATTAGAACCAATCCTTCTTAAACTCTCCTAAAAAATCAAAGAGGAGGCAACACTTCCTGACTTATTCTATGAGGCTAACATTACCCTAATACTAAAGCCAGATAAAGATGTCACAAGAAAAGAAAATTGCAGACTGATATCCCTTATGAATATAGATGCAAAAATCCTCAACCAAATCCTAGCAAACCAATTCAACAGCACATTAAAAAGATTATACACCGTGGCCAAGTGGGATTTACCTCATGAATGCAACTATAATTTGATGTAGGAAAAACAATAAATGTGGTACACCACATAAGAAAAAACCACATGATCATCTCAATTGATACAAAAAGGGCATTTGACATAATCCAGCACCCTTTCTTGGTAAAAACTTACAGAAAACTAGGAATAGAAGGGAACTTCCTCAACATGATAAAGGGCATATATGAAAAATCCACAGCTAACATCATGCTCAATGGTGAAAGACTGAAAGCTTTCCTCCTAAGATCAGGAACAAGACAAGAATGCTTGCTTTCACTACCGCTATTCAGCATTGTACTGGAAGTTCTGGCCAGAGCAATTAGGTAAGAAAAAGTAATAAAAGGCACCCAAATTGGAAAGGAAGAATTAAAACTATCTCTATTTGTAGATAACATGATCCTATATTTAGAAAATTCCAAGAATCCAAAGGAAAACTCCTAGATTTAATAAACAAATTCAGCAAATTGTGGGGTACAAGAGCAACACTAAAAAATCAGTGGTGTTTCTCTACACTAGCAGTGAGCAATCTGAAGAGGAAATCAATAAAGCAATTCCATTTACAATAGCACCTAGAAGAATAAAATATCTAGGAAGAAATTTAACCAAGGAGGTAAAAGACTCACACACTGAAAACTATAAAACTTTGCTGAAAGAAATTAAAGAAACCTAAATAAATGGAAAGATATTCCATGTTCATGGATTAGAAGACTTCATATAGTTAAGATGGCACTTACCCAAAATAATTTATAGATTCAACACAATCTCAATCAAAATTCCAGCAGCCTCTCTCTTTTTTTTTTAAATTCAGAAAAGAGAAAGGCAGCCATCAAATTCATATGGAATGGCAAGGGGTCCCAAATAACCAAAATCATCTTGAAGAAGAAGAACAAAGTTGGAGGAGTCACACTTCCTGATTTCAAAACTTTCTACAAAGCTACAGTAATTAAAAGTGTGGTGGAAGCGGGTGTGGCTCAATCGATAGAGCTCCCGTTTACCATATGGGAGGCCCCGGGACCTTGTGAGGGCAGGCCGGCCTGCACGGCACGGTGGGCTGATGCAGCAAGACCTCACAGCAAGGGGGAGATAAGCAGACACAGAAAAAACACACAGCAAATGGACACAGTAAACACAAGCAGCAAGGGGGGGATAAATAAATAAATAAATAAATCTTTAAAAAAATAAATAAATAAATAAAAGTGTGGTACTGGCATAAAGATTGGTTTTTTAACAAAGGTGGTACTGCAGAGCAGTGGAAAAAGGAACAGTCTTTTCAATAAATGATGCTGGGATATTTGGAAAAGTATCTTGGGGGAGGGAAAAGAAACTTGATCCTTACCTCATACCATACTGAAAAATCAATTCCAGGTGGATTGTAGATCTAAATTTCAAAGGCAAAAAAAAAATTAGTTTCTAGAGGATAACAGAATATTTTGGTGTAGGGAAAGCCTTCTCAAACAGGACAAATATATTTAAAGGTTGACAAATTAAATTCCATTAAAATTAAGAGGTTCTGTTTATCAAAAGACACTATTAAGAAAATGAAAGGACAAGCTAAAAAAATGAAAAAAAATTTACCACATATATAACTGACAAAGGGACAGTCTCCAGAGTATACAAAGAAGAAGTCAATAAGAAAAAGACAAACTACCCAAGTGAAAAATCGGCAAGAGAGATGAATAGGCATTTCCCAAAAGAAGATACCAAATAGTCAATAAACATATGAAAATTGTCCAACCTTATAAGAGTAATCAGGAAAATGCAAATTAAAACCGCAATTGGATAACACAATATATCTACCCGAATGGCTAAAATTAAACAGACTGACAGTAAATCAGTTTGGCAAGAATATGAAGCACTGGGAACTCTCATACACTACAGGAGGGAAAGGTACAAACACAATTTGGCTTCAAAGACCCACATATTTCATCACCCAGCAATTCCACCCTCAAATACCCAATATAAATGTTTGACATATAGACATTTACACAGATGTCCAGGGAAGTATTATTTGTAATCTCCTCAAACTGGAAACAACCCAAATGTGCATCAATAGTAGAATGGACAAATATGTAATGTGATATAGTCACACAATGGAATGATATATAGCAATGAAAATGAACCAACTATGTCTACATGTAACTTAATGGATAAATACCACAAATTAATGTTGAGTGAAAGACAGTAGATACAAAAGAACTCAATGTATTATTACATTTTTAGAAAGTTTAAAAAACAGGCAAGAATAAACTATAGTGTTTAAGAGTATGTACTTAGAAAAGTCAGGATAGTGGTTACCTTTGGAAGAACAAAGGGTATAGTGATAGAGAGAGGACTGCTGGTAATGTTCTTTATTTTGAGCTGAGTAGTGGTTATATGTGTGTTTGCTTTGCAATAATTAATTGAACTATATGTTTTTGAATTGTGCATTTTTCTAATTGAGTTATATTTCAGCTTTGCCACATCTACTGCTAGAATGAATACCATTCTCATCAACGAGACTGTAATCATTCCAGAAAATGTTCACATCATGCTGAAGAGATGCACAATTATTGTGAAGGGCCTGGGAGGAACCCTGCAGAGGGACTTCAGTCACATCAATGTAGAACTCAGTCTCCTTGGGAAGCAAAAGAAGAGCTTTTGGATTGACAAAGGCTGCAGTTCGTACCGTGTCATGTACAAAACGTGATCAATGGTGTTGCCCTGGACTTCCTTTACAAGATGAGGTCTGTGTATGCTCATTTCCCCATCAACATCTTTACTCAGGAGAGTGGATTTCTTGTTGAAATCCTAAATTTCTTGGATGATAAATATATCTACAAGTTCAGATGAGACCAGATGTTGCTTGCTCAGCATCTCAAGCCCATATAGATGAGTTAATTCTTGAAGGAAATGACATTGAACTTGCATGAAATTCAGCTGCTTTGATTCGGCAAGCCACAACAGTTAAAAACAAGCATATCAGAAAATTTGGGGGTGTTATCTTTGTCCCTATTCAGCAGTTCAGCAGGCTGATGAATACGATCTAAGACTTGTCCAGCTATGGAAACCACAAGATGCCAGACCTAATTGTGATATTTTAAAGATGAAATAAAATTCATCTGTTGAAAAAAAAAATTATATTTCACAAGGTTAAAAAAAAAAGAAAAAAGGGCAGAATCTTTTTTCTCCATTTAATACTACAGAGGTTTTAAAAAAATGTATTGAGTGTTTAGCATTAGGCTTGGTGCTCCTTTTCTGAGGGTAAGAGAAAATGGAATATGAAGATGAATGTTATGGTTTCTATCCTTACACTCTTACAGGGATAACAGATATACAAACAAAAGTATTACAAGGTAGAATTGAATAAGCACAGGTGAAGGTACTGTTCTGCAATTTGTACTGGTTGGAAACCTCACATTACCTAAAAATTGCATTATAAAAGCCATTGTCTTAATGGGAAGACTTGAGATATAACAAAGAAAAGCAATAAACTTATTTTTCTTCAGTAATTTCAGCAATAAAAAGATGTTTTTGTTATTGTAGCCTCAAAATGATAGATTGGTTGATCAAAATGGACAAACACAAGCTTGAACCTTTCTGACGGCCCTTTAACTCACACACTTAGGAGCATTGGCATTTCTGCTATCATCTTTGGACCCGAAGTTTTCTAACACTTTTGTTCCAGAAAGATAATTTTAAAAATCTTAGTAATATTGACTTTGACTATATGAAATCCAACAGTTCTAATGATATCACATGTCTTTTCAAAGTATTACTCTTGACCTTTTTTACAGGTCATGGCCTTTATTTTCTTAGCTCTGTATAGTACTGTCATTAACTCAGCACTTCTTACACACTATAATCACTTTTATTACTCATTGTAATGATAGATATCACACACAAGTGAAATATGATGCACAAATACCAAGCATGAACGAGAGGCCAATCGAGCTGCCAGCCACTCATTTAACCTTATGTTCATACTTTAACAAGCAGTAGCAGCTTTGTATTGTGATGTGTTAGAGAACCTGTAGCCAGTCTAGGCACTATTATTCAAGCAAGATGATGCAACAAAAAGAGACAGAGGAGAGACAATAAGAGACGCAACAGACCAGGGAGCTGAGGTAGTGCAAGAGATTGAGCGCCTCTCTCCCACTCTGGAAGGTCCCAGGATTGGTTCCTGGGGCCACCTAAAGAGATGACAAGCAGACACAGAATAACATACAGAGAGAAGACAGTGAGTGAAAAATAACAAAGGTGGCAGGGGTGGGGGGAGGAATAAATAAATAAAATAAATCTTAAAAAAAAAAAAAGAATGCTCTACATAAGAGCTTCGAGCAAACCAAGCTAAAGGTATGTGCAAGGGGAAGTTAAGGGGAGACAAAAACTCTGAGGAAAACATGGAGAGAGACAGAAGTGTCAGAAAGAGTAGCTGTTTTCTAGAGCTTGGTTCCTGATTGATGGACTTCTGGTTCTAGGTCCAGTCTACATATATCCTTATAATATACCCTCCTTTTCCTTGAGGCAATATGAATGGGTCTTCTTTACTTTTTTCAAAATATCTTGGAGATGTTTGTCTTTGTTTCATGCAACCATAAGAATCTACCTAAAACTCTTAGTGTCTACAGTATAGTACACATTTCTTTGCATTTACTGAGACGGAATATGTAATGCAAAATTTTGACATGGAACGCTGTCTACAAGATATTGTTAAGTGAAAAAAGCAGATCACAAAATGGTATTCACCACATGCCATTTTTATTTTATATTGTGTTTGTGTGTGTGTGTATGTATGTATATGAGTGTAGGTAGAAAAAAGTCTAGAAAGATCTACAATAAAATGTTAGCAATGTTTATATCTGGGACAAGGGAATTATGGTGATTTCAATTTTTGTTTTTCCTTTCTGACTGTTTTTTTTTTTGCTATAAGCATGCATTACTTTTATAAGCACTAAAACTATGAAATTATTTCCATTTCTAAAAAACAGGAAAAATTCAGACTTTCAGCATTTTCCTTATATGTGGTAGAGAGACTAAGGGTAAGCCAAGAGAAATAAATCATTTTCATTCATTTATCAAACATATTATATAGCTAGATGATGGACAGATAATTGGGACAAGGCCTTTGTCATTAATGATCTCACAGTCTAACAAGGTGATTGTAGCAGTTTGAGATTATTTTATGAATCCCACAAAAAGAAAGATTATGTTTGTAAACTAATCTATTCCTCAGGGTGTGATACCCTTTGATTGTATTGAATTCAGTTGAGGGGCCTTTGATTAGGTTACTTGATAAGGTCACTTGAGGGTTTTGGATTGGATTACTCAGATTAATTCCCCGCCCCTTTGCTGCATCTGATATAAATGGACTGATCTCAACAGAGATGAGGAAAAAGAGAGCTCTGCCATTTTTGTTCCTGTCATGTGACAGAAAGAGAAGCTCAAACAGCTGAGGCCCCAGGGAAAGATGAGCCATTTGTCTGACAGCTTGCAGCTGACATCGGGAAGAAAGTGGTGCAGCCAAGCCTGAGAAGAGGCCCGGTAAGAGAAAAGCCCTATGCCTGGTTGCCCTCAGCTGAGCTCCTGGAGATGGTACAGCCCAGGGGGGCAGGCAGAACCAGTCAGAGATCGCCTGCCATCTTGCTTCAACATGTGGCAGCTGACTTGAGTGAGAAAGCACCTCTTATGTTGCCTTCAGTTGGACTTTTCATGGCCTTGAAATTTTAAGCTTTTACCCCAAATAAATCCCCTTTATAAAAACCAACACATTTCTGGTACTATGCATTGGCAGCCCTTTGGCAAATTAAAACAGTGATAAACTAATACTATAATACAGGTATATTAAGTGTAACATAGTACATGTAAATTAGGCACAGCAGAGGCACAAATTAAAAACTGTTCAAGAAGAGCCATTCAAATAAGATATTAAAGGTGTTAGAGGGAAGCGGGTGTGGCTCAGTGGATAGAGCCCCCGTTTACCATATGGGAGGCCCGGGTTCACGTCCCGAGGCCCCCTTGTGAGGGCACACCGGCCTGAGCGGTGCGGTGGGCTGATGCAGCAGCCTCACGGCAGGAAGCGGGTGTGGCGCAATGGATAGAGCACCGGTTTACCATATGAGAGGCCCCGGGTTCGCTTCCTGGTGCCTCCTTGTGAGGGCAGGCCGGCCCGCGCGGTGCCGTGGGCTGATGCGGCAAGACCTCACAGAAAGGGGGAGATAAGCAGACACAGAGAAGACACGCAGTGAATGGACACAGCAGCACAAGCAGCAAGGGGGGGATAAATAAATTAAATAAATAAATCTTTAAAAAAAATAAAGGTGTTAGAGAATGAGAAGGGAGTACATTCTAGGTAAGAAGAACAGTGTGGAAGAACAGTGTGTACCAAGGCATGGAAGCATGGAGTAGTACATACAGTGGATCTAGTCATATATCATTTGAGATAGACTACCCAGAACTCAATTAATATATTTTCTTTAAAATACCAATAATTTTTATTAAGGAGTTTAAATAATCCTAACAATGCCCAAATGCCAGTGGAAAGACCATTCCAAACACCAATATAATGTTAATTAAAAAGTACCACAGACATATTTCAAAACAATTTGTGTTTCAAAGTTGGTTGAACCATTCTGCTATAAGATGTGGTCTTTGTATACTCTGTCTTCTGTTCTGTCTTGGCATGCAATGTGCTGCTTCTCCAGAGTACTGACAAATTAAAACATAGAACCTGAACAGGAGCAGTGAAGTGGTTTAATCCATCATCATGTTTACTTGATATATAACAGGGCATTGCACTGCTGTAAACAACACAAACAACATGCAGAAATGAAAAGATTTAGTGACAAACTATGTAGGTCAAAAAAAAAAAAAGCTTTTGGCTTCCACTTAAAGCTCAGGCAATGGATAAACTAGGATCTGCTTAAAGTGACTATATGACATATGAGTAACTCTGCTCATAGCTGTGTTTTCTGCCTGAATGTCAGTGCAGGAGGATTTATGGTGATGCCATGCTATCATCTGCAGCAGGTATACTGTACCAGGACACCAAAAAAAAAAAAAAAGGGTTCAGAAAATTACAGGATCATCATTTAAAACCAGCCCCACATAAAGTCCCACTGCATTAATGGGGTTACATTTAATTGGGTCACTCTACAAAAGGATGTCTAGCAGAGAAAGTCACCAAGAGCTAGAAGATTAGATGAACTGCATTGCGGAAAACAAAATATAGGGCAGAAACCTTGGGTTTTCTGCCAACTCCAGAAAAATACACTGCAGAAGACTGTGCAGAGGCATAACCATCTTTTCACTGTTTGCCAAGAATTTAAATCTGGTTTTTAAAATCACAAAGGAAATAGAAGCAAAATGCCAAGGAACAAGAACTACCATGTTTTGGAAAGATAGGTGAGAAGTGGTGATGAATCAGTCAAAAAATATTTATTGAATAACTATGTTGGCCTAATATGTATCTTCTTAATATCTACAAGTTATTGTGCTATCTCCTACGAAGAAAGTAAATAAATGTGACAAAATCCTCGCCTTTCTACAGCTAACTGGAGAGTCAAGACACACCAATGTGAGAGAGTTGAGAAACAATGTAAGGCAGTATTATACCCTATGATTAAGGCCAAAATAATGTAGTTTATGGACAACATGTGCAAAATTCAAAAGAGAAAGATGTGAACTGAGCTGTAACTGGGAGGAAGGTCTTAGAAAGGAAGAATTTATGCTGTATCTTGAAGAAAGCTTGTATTGTGATCCTAGGTCTGCCTTTGGTAGAATTCAAGCAAATCACATTACTTATCTGGATTTTCATCTTCATCTACAAAATGGAAGCTTTAGACTAGGTAATCTCTAATTCTTTTCCTGTTCTAAAATTCCATAATTCAAGGATATAAGTAAAAAATTAAGGATGAAATAGTTGAGAGTATTCAAAATGTGTTTCAGACATGTCCAGAGAACTTGGAAATAAAAGAAGTGAGTAGTCATTGAAGAAGGAGAAGAAAGCCATATGATGTGTTGTCAAAACAAAATCACAGGGAAGCGGATGTAATTCAAGTGGTTGAGCGCCTGCTTCGCACATATGAGGTCCCAGGTTCAAATCCCCAGCCCCAGTACCTAAAAAAAAAATAATAATAATAAAAATCACAGCCTACTCCAACACTATCTGGTAATGTGGTCCAGCAGAAAGACACCTACTGAAAGCCTAGTAGGAGGCAGATGTGTCACAGTAAAATAATTTGCTATGATAGAAATCTAGAGGGCACAGTGGGGCACAATAAGATAGTGCTCTTGGGAGCAGCAGAGGATGGGAGATATATTTTTTTAAAATGTTTTATTTTTTTTATTATTATTATTTTTTTTAAAGATTTATTTATTTTATTTTATTTATCCCCCCCTTGCTGCTTGTGCTGCTGTGTCCATTTGCTGCGTGTCTTCTCTGTGTCTGCTTATCTCCCCCTTTCTGTGAGGTCTTGCCGCATCAGCCCACGGCGCCGTGCGGGCCGGCCTGCCCTCACAAGGAGGCGCCGGGAAGCGGGAACCCGGGGCCTCTCATATGGTAAACAGGTGCTCTATCCATTGCGCCACACCCGCTTCCTGCCGTGAGGTTGCTGCATCAGCCCACCACACCGCTCAGGCCGGCGTGCCCTCACAAGGAGGCCTCGG
>JAQZBX010105431.1:0-10854 GCA_029593785.1 Cabassous unicinctus
GAACAAATTGTTTTCTGTTATGAAGGAATCATGAAACATGTATAACCTCTGGGTTTCCTTTATATATCTGCCATCACAACCAACTTGTAATGAATCAGAACTCTGGATTCCTTTTTTTCTTTTTTTTTTAATGTTTTAATATACTTTTTAATTTTTTTTTTTAAAAGACACTTAGATTACATAAATGTTACGTACAAATTATAGGGGATTCCCATATGCCCTGCTACCTACCCCTCCCACATTTTCTCACCAGAACAACATCCTTCATAGGGGGTACATTTGTTACAATTGATTAACACATTTCGGAGTATTGCCATTAAGCATGGATTATAGTTTACATCATAGTTTACACTCTCTCCTGCACAATTTTGTAAGTTATGACAAGATACATAACAGCATGTATCGGTCATTGCAATGATATTCAGGACAATACCCAAGTCCTGAAAATACCCCTATATTACACCTATTTTTCCTTCTCCCTCCACTCAGAACCTCCAGGGGCCACTGCCTTCACAGAAATGATAAAATTCTTTCATTGCCATAATCACAGTAAGTCTAATCCACCTCATTGTGTGTTATTCAATGATCTCATATACAGGAACATACAGGAATTCAGGCCCATCCCTGATTACAAATTACTGTACAATCACATTCTTATCCTTAGTCACTCTAAATGATTAAGACTGAGCTTTTGCATCATATCTTAGCAGATTTTTTTCTCTTTTATGAAATGGATTTTTACATGTTTTTGTCTTCATTCTTTGAATGTCTACAAGACAGTCCATCGCTCTTTCCCTACTATGAGTACTTTCTTTCTCCCCACTACTATCTCTCTAATATGGCAACCTAGATAAGATTTTAGGTTGCACATAGTTAGGAATATGGATTTATATATTTACAGGTTTAAGGACTTCTCTATGTAAATTTCTAGAAACAATACACATTTGAAGTTCACAGTTAATGTGTTAGCTATAATGAAAAAGGGTTCAATATTCAAGATATATATCAACTATTAGTCAAGGAATAAACATTAAAAATTACAATTTCATTACAAAGAGAAATCATAGAAGTTAGTGTATATATTTGCAGGCAGAATTAACAGAGTTTTTGTCCAGATTTCCACACAATGTAATGTGAAAAAGGCAAATGTTCCACACAATGCAAAGTGAACACTGCAAATGATTTTGCTTCCTAGATCTTTCTTCAATTAAACCAGCATGAAGATATTAAGATGACACCACGAATCTAATATTCAACCCTAACTATTCAGCATTTGAAAAAAATTCATTATAATGAATATTCATTTGATTGAAATAGTCTCTGCCTATGTTAGCTATTAATGTATTTAAATATCCCTGTTTATCAAAAAACACAAATTAGTAAACTTTTATATTATGTAACTTTAAGGTATTATTTTACAAACAGTGTTTTTCCTTCATTTTTAATATATTATTTCCCATTAAAAAATTAAGCTCTTTAAGTAAACTAGAAGGACCTACTAAACATTCTGCCTAGAGCCCTTTTAATCTCCCTGTTCCTCAGGCTAAAGATGATTGGGTTTATGAAGGGGGGCGCCATGGTGTAGAACATGGCCGTGAGGAGGGTATAGATTGTTGATTCATTTGAGTTGGGGTCCAAACAAGCAAATAATCCAGAAACAATAAATAAAATAAAAGCAGCTATTTGGGGAGAGCAAGTTGATAGGGCTTTGTTCCGGGCTTCCACAGAAGGCATCTGGAGCACAGTTGAAAAGATATTAACCTATGAGGTAAATAAGATAACAAAGCTGAATAAGAAAAGGCAAGAACTTACAGCAATGGTCACAGTCTCAGAAAACTGCGTGGCTGGAAGTGAGATGCTCATGACTTGAGGGATGTCACAGAAATATTGATGGATCACATTGAACTCTGTGATGGGAAGCCTGAATATGGTGCCTGTGTGAATTGCGGAATAAACCAGCCCAATGGCCCATGAGCCACCTGTTATTTGTGTGCACAAATTTGGGGTCATAGTGACACTGTAGTGCAGAGGGTAGCAAATGACAGCATAGCAGTCATAGGACATCACCACTAGGAAAAAAAATCTGTGGAACCAAATAAGATATATAGGAAAGTCTGAGCAGCACATTCATTGAGAGAATTCAAATTACTGCCTGTCAGATGATTTACAACTGATTTGGGAACAGTAACTGAAATATAACCCAAATCTAACAAGGATAAATTGCCTATAAATAAATACATGGGGAAGTGAAGACATGGTTCCACCACAATAATAGTAATAGTCGTAAGATTCCCAGTCAGGGCTCCCAAAAAAATTACTAAGAATAGCAGACCTTGTAAGACTTGGAGCTTTCAGGAGCTTGAGATATCCATAAGGAGGAATTCTGTGATAATGGTGAAATTGCCCATGTCTTTTAATCTGCTGAAGTTTCCCTGTTGTCAAAAGGATAAAGATATGAGATAATGCTATAAATTAAAATGCAGAAAATCCAGTCTTTCTTCATATAAAATGGAAATTCTGACATAAATTTGTCTTATATATCTCATATATATAATTATTAGATAACACAAACTTTCTTAAAATAAGTGATACAATGGAAGAATTAAGATATACAGAATCATTCAAATAATAATAATATTGAAGATTGTCTCTATACCTTGGTGAAATTAGAATTTCATCCATTTGCTATAAAACTTAAAATGCAGACTTATGAAGGAAAATGTGCCAAGGTAAAAACAACAACACACCTGTGGACTGAAACACAAGGATTGTCTTCATAAACATTACTATGTCTCATAAACACTCAAAGATTAAAGCCCATCTCCCTGCCCCTTTAGTCATCATCACTGAACAGGCCCCAGAGAGTCCTGTCTCCAAAAAAAGTATTTTTATTCTAAAGTTTATGAGGAAATGTACATTGGCTTTTTCTGTTGTGCTTCATAATTTCTTCCTGGAGTACACTGAGATACTTATACTTTTCACAATTCTCAGTGGATCCAGGAATGGCAGACTCCAGAGAAGCTGAATTTCTATCAATGCCTTGTTTCCCATAGATATTTTGAACAATATTTTGAGACTAATTAGATTAACAACCTTTTGCTTTGACACATAAAAGATTAGGGGTTTTGTAAACGTTCAGAAAGCACAAACTCGCAATTATGGTTTTAGTATTACTGCTTACTCAATGGTATGTTAGAGTCCTTGGACCATGAAAATAAGATCAATAGCCTTTAAAGAACAAGATAAATTGTTGTATAGGTACATAAATTATGAGAGGAAATTAATATATCTATAATGTGTGTAAGATGGTGAAATTAAGCAGGAACAATATGCTCACCTCACATGAATTGAAATAAAGTGTCTGACAGCCATAAAGTCCTCCAAGTTAATAACCAAACTCATGCAATAAGCTTGAAAAGTGACAACAGAGAATGTAAAGGGAAAAGATTGTAAAGGCTCAAAGTAAGCTCTGAATCTACAGCTTCAATCAATCATTGGTGCTTTGTATCCCCTGAAAGAGTACTGAGAAATGAAGATAAAATTTTGAAATCCTGATAGAATCTTGTGAATGGTTGTCAAGAAATGAGTTAAAAGACTTGGGGGTAAATGCAGGAAAATATCCACAAAACCGTACATCCCAAGGTTAATATCTCAAAGGCTGATGAGCACAATGAGACAAGATGGCATGAAAAGGCAAATGTTCTACTTCAAAAACAGTATTGCATAAGCATTAAGCATAACGTCTGGAATGACCTCCCAACTCAGTTTGAAAACTTTTTGCGATAAAACTCATTAATATTTAATATTTCCACGTTTTGATCAAGTCTTTTTCCAAATGCATCGCAGTTTGGTACTTGACAATAATCCCTGAATGCCAGGGAGTCTCATCCCCAGGAGTTATGTTCCAAATATGGGGGAAGGTAATTAGTTTATATGCTGAGTTCGGCTTAGAATGAGGCCACATTTGATCAACAAGGAGGCTTTCATGAGGTAACACTTGGCATATATACAACACTAAGTTAAGTTTCAATTTCACAAGAATGAGGTTCATAATTATAAGCATCAATATCAAGGCTCTGAGGTAATGTTCCTTCTCTAGGCACTACACATGTACTCTAGGGATTCTTGCCACTCTATTAGAGGATGGGAATTCAATTTTCTTTTAGTCATTGTGCAGGACTCCACTCACTGAGACAACATTCCATGACCACTTGAACACATTCCTAATCCATAAAAGCATACCCCAGGTGCACCCCTCTGCACACATCCCCCATCACCAGCATGCTGCACCAATGATCCTCCCCTGCCACAGTTGACACCTTTCTGCAATCCAAAACTGACAGAAAAACAAAGCCAAAAAAATAAATGAATAAAAATAATTAAAAAATAAAATAAAATAAAATAAAAAGTAAAGTATATAAAATTTAAGAAATGAAAATAAACTTAAAAATTTTTAAAAATAAAAAAATTTTCTTTGTACTTTTCATCACCATAAATGTTATCTTTTATGTACAGAGACAATTTATTCTGTATGTTTCCCCAGTGTCTCATTTTTTTTTTCACTTTAGTTTAAAAGAAGCTTTAGGGTACAAAAAAGTCATATAGAAAATAGAGGGGATTCCCCCATACCCCACCCCCTCCCTTTCTCATATTTTCCCTTATTGATAACATCTTACATGAATATGGTACATTTGTTACAATTGATAAAGAAATATTGAAGAATTGCTACTAACCATGGTCAATGATTTACATTATGGATTGCATTCTGCACTGTACACTTTTATAGGATTTGACAAAATTTATAATGGCCTGTATCCCTCAATGCAAGATCATGGAGAACCATTCCAATGCCCTAAAATGTCCTATGTTTGATCTATTCTATTCTTCTATTCCCTTGTCTTTTGAACATGTAACCACTAAGTTTTATTTTTTGAAGAATAAAGTTCATAGTTACATGCATTAATATTGAGGGATTGATGTATTGGTCTATTTTCTTTTATTAGGCACTGCCCATGTTCTCGCTTATGCACATCTCAGGAAGATCTCATTGAATGCCGCAGCAAACTGTATCTCAAGCAGGGGTGCTCCTGAGGGCTCTAGAGACAACCAAACATTATAAGCAGGGCAGACAATCTCAGGAACTTGGCACTTTGTCAGTGGGCACTACCTTAGTATATACGTTCCATAAAGTAACAGAGTTTGACTCATTTATCATTTCCCTACCCATGACTTTTCTGCCCCTTTTATTTGGAGCTATAATAAGCACTATACCCATTAAATGTAAGTACCAGAGACATAAATCTTTGGTCAATTCATATGCCAGTTGAGCCCTGAATCTCAGCAGTGTTGCAGCCAACACCCACTCTCCAGTTCATTGGGCTCACCCAGGACAACTAACAAAAGGATGATGATGGACAACACATACCCCCCAAAAAACAGAGAGTATCTACAACTGCAAGCAAGACAGTTCCATTCATCTGCCCCATGGGATATGAGCCCCCTCTCAATCAGAAACAGCGTGGGCATTACCATCCCCAAATTTTCAAGACTGAGGAACGAACAAACATAAGGAGGAAATACAACTATGGACTAAAGTAAGCAGTATTATTCTTACAATGGAAGAACTTGTAACATTGATATAAAGACCAAGAGAGGTTCTGAGGGGAAGGAGAGGGAAGAATAGTTGTAACATGGGGGCATTTTAGGGACATTGGAATTGTCCCAAATGAGATTTGAATGATGGTTACAGGCTGCTACACAGTTTGTCAAAACCTATAAAAATGTGCAGTGCAAAGTGTGAACTATAATGAAAGTATTGACCATGGTTACTAGGAATGTTTCAATATGTTTTCATCAATTGTAACAAATGTACCACTCAAATCAAAGATGTTAATGGAGGGAAATATCAGAGGGGGAGGGTGTGGGGTGTATGGGAATTCCCCTATATTTTCGATGTGTCACTAATGTAATCTAAAGCATCTTTAAAAATAAAATTAAAAAATAAACAGTATTGGGGTCATTGTGGAACAATGTAAGTAAAAGAATATGTCTGTAAGAAGAAAGCATAACTCTGAGGAAACAGTAGGAAAAGAACGTTTTTTTTATTTTTGAACTGTTTAATAACCACATGATATAAACAAAAACAAACAAACTCCACAACAATCATGCCCTCAAAAGTTCTTTCTGTGGTTTGCTGCAACATATAAGGCTCCTTCAGATACCCCCATGCCGGCACACAGAGACATTAAAATCTTTCCTGGACTCTCCTTGCCCTTAATCTCTGCTTTTGCATGGTCTGATCAATTTAACATTGTTGCCTTCAGAAAACAAATTGCTAGCTGGTCTGTACACACCTTGTCAGGGATTCTTAGTCTCTGAAGTTGAACTCATGGCAACAACTCTTCAATAATATTTTATATATGATTTTTATTAAATTTATAAAATATATCATTTTTATTTTTAAAGAAGTTTTAGATTACATAACAGTTACATAAAAAACATAGGGGATTCCCATATGCCCTACCCCTCTTCCTCCCACACTTTCCCACATTAACAACATCTTTCATTAGTGTGGTACAATTGTTAAAAAAGATGAACACGTATTGAAGCATTGCACTAGCCAAGGACTAGAGTTTACATTATAGTTTAAACTTTGCCCCACACCATTTTGTAGGTTTTGTCAAAATGTAAAATGGCCTGTATCCATCATTGCAATGTCATGCAAGACAATTCCAATGTCCCGGAAATGATCCTATGTTGTACCTATTCTTCCTTCTCCTTCTCCTCAGAACCTCTGGTGGCCACTGCCTTTATATCAATGATACAAGTTGTTCCATTGCTAGAATAATCATAAGTCTACCTTAGTCCATAGTTTCTTTCCACCCTTATGTTTGTTCATTCCTCATTCTTGAGGATTTTGGGATGGTTATGCCCACCTTGTCTCTGATTGAGAGAGGGCTGAGATGCCCTGTAGCAGGTGAATGGAACTGTAAGGTTTGCTGTTGCAGACACACTCTGCTTCCTTGGATGAGCATTGTCCATCATCATTCTTTTCTTAGTTGTCTGGGGTGAGTCCAATGAACTGATTAGGTGTTGCAATTCTACTGAGATTCAGGACTAAACTAGCATATGAACAGACAGATTTAAGTCTATGGGACATATATTTAACAAGTATGGTGCTATTTTTAGGTTCAAATAAAAGGGGCAGAAGAGCTTCATATAGGGAAATTATAAATGAGTCTTACTCTCTTACATTGCGAAGCATATATTCCAAAGTAAGTCCCATTGACAGGTAGCCAAATTCCTGAGATTGTCTGCCCTGCCTATAGTATCTAGATATCTCTAGAGCCCTTGGGAGACCTGCTGTTTGAGGCACTGTTTACTGTGGCAGTCAATGAGATCCTGCTGAGACATGAATAAGCAAAACCTCTGGAATAAACTCCCAACACATTTTGAAATCCCTTAACCATAAAAACTCATTTGTATTTAACATTTCCCCCTTTTGGTGAAGGTCTTTTTCCAGATTAATCAATAGCAGGTAATTGGTAATAATCATTAGGTGCCAGGGAGGCTCATCCTCAGGAGTCCTAGCTCATGCTGGGGGAAAGTTTTGCATTTATATGCTGAGTTTGGCTTAGAGAGACACTGCACTTGAGCAACAAGGAGGTAACTCTTAGGCAATATATATTAGACTATGTTTCAATTCCACTAGAAAACATCCATAAGTACAATCATTGATATCAAGGGCTTGGTGTAATGGTCTGTCCTCCTTCACTAGGCACTGCCCATGTACTCAGGGGATTTTTGCTGCTTTAATAGAGGATATAGCAGGACTTCACAGGATGTGAATTCAATATTCTTTTGGTTATTGTTTGGGACTCCAAGCACTGAATCAATGCCCCATGACCAGTTGAATATATTCTGATGCCACAGAAGCATAGCCCAGGTGCATCCCTCTCCACACAAACCCCTATCACTGACATCCCACACCAGCTTTCCTCCCCTGCCACATTTGTGACCCTTGTGCATTCCAAAACCACCCCCCCAAAAAGCCAAAAAATAAACAAGTAGAAATGGTACAAAAATAAATTATAATTTAAAATAACAATTAAAATACAAAAAAAATAAAATTAAAAAATTAAAAAATAAAATAAAATAAAAAGATAAATAAAAAATAAAAATAAAATAGTAAAATATTTTTTTCATTATGTTTTTCATCACTGTAAGATCTGATATCTTTTATATACAGTGACAATTTCTTCTGTATGTTCCCCCAGTGTCTTATTTTTTTTTTCCTTATCTTCAAATATGCTTTAGTATACAGAAAAGTCACATAGAAAATAATAGGGATTCCCATATATGCAAACCCTTCCACTCTTTAATGCTGCCCAATTAATAACATTTTACATATGTGTGGTACTTTGTTACAATTGGTGTCCAAATATCAAAGCATTGCTACTAACCATGGCTACAACATTAAGGCAGGACATAGGGGGTGGGATGAGATGCAGGATAGGGCACACCTGGTGAATGCTTTTATGGAAAATCTAAGTGTTCATCTTGTCATAGTGTGTTATCTCAGTGTGTGAAAACCCACACAATAAACAAGAAAATATTAAACTCTCATCCTGGGGAGTATTGCTATGTTCTATTAGAGGGTCAAGTCTCTCTCAAAAACATAGGCATTGCCTAATAAAAGAACACACACCAATATGTCAAGCCTTCAATATTATTGCACATAAATATGAAACATATTCTTCAAAACTTGTAACTTATTGGTTACTACAGGTTCTAAGGGGGTGGAATAGAGTAGATGAAACATAGGGCATTTTCAGTGCATTGGATTTGTTCTGCATGACCTTACATTGATGGATACAGACCATTATAAATTTTGTCAAAACCTACAAAATGTATGGGCAAAATGCAAACTATATGATTTTCTAATATTTGTTTTTCTCCTAGATTTTACATTTTACTAATAATTCATAATGAATGCTTGCATACATAAATTACCATGGTCACAATCATCAATTTCATTATACCATTTTATACTTATAATAGAAAGTATTTTTATATCTTAAGTGACTGAGATGCTGTCAATATATAGAGACCATTAAAAGATCTACAAAAGTAGTTTATGTAGAATAATCCCTAATTTTGAAAGAGATGATTCAGATATTAACATTTAATTTGAATGGCAGAAATGATGATAATACTATCAATACTAAGCCTAAGAGAACAGCAACCTAGGTGATCACATGCTTGATGGCCATGCACAGGGTCAAGGATGTTACCATTGGAAAACAACCACTGGACCCTTAAAGCTTCCAGAAGTCCAACACCTATAGGGAGCCAAGAAAGCTATTTGCTAAAAATGCAGCCCATGCTGCATTACAATGTATCCCTGTATTTTCTAGTAAGCAAGTTGCATATCTCACCGATTTTCAAAATTATTCATTCTAATATGTTACAATTATTTAAGTTATATAAGCATCTACACAAGCTAAATATCATTTAACCATCAAGGAGGAGATAGATATAAGGGTGGTACATAATATGGACCAAAGAACAAGGAAATCCAACTTTGTATTAGAAAAACTCTACAATGTCTCTTCTTCTCAAAATGTTGATATTTTAAAATTCTTCTATTTTGTATTATTTCTGTATATACATACTGCAATAAGAGAAAATATAATACCCTTCTCAGGGAATGAGGAGATTTATATCTTCTAAATTTAAGTTAAAATAAGAAACCTCAGAAAAATCATGGACAGAACTGCTATGACCATCCCAGAAAGTCCTTCGTAAAGACCTTAATCATTTAAGAATCAAAATTTATTCTAGTGATGACTGCATGGCTGAGCCACCTATCATAGAGTAGCATTACAGAGACATTGGTTTAAAAGTCCAATACAGGGGGAAAAGATGGTGTTGGCTTAGGAGAGCGACTGCAAGCAGCTCCCAGATCACGGCAGAGAGTGGACAGGGTGCGGCACGGGTGTCTGTGCTGTGGGTGTGTGGAGTAAGAAGATTGGGACATCTATCTGGACAGATCGATGGTGTGATCCATAGAGAACCATAGAGATTCGTGAGTTTTAAGCCTGCCTGTGGTGCTTAACACAGTCGGCTGACCCCCACCCTTATGGGGGGAAAAAAAAGCCAGCTGGAACAGCGACTCCCATCACTCCAGTAACTGGGTGACCGGACCCGGTGGGAGGGGACGTTTTATGAGGGGGGAGCTCTGGTAAGAGAGCTTTATTGTCTGGGGATTTGGCTTCCTGAAGCCTCCCGCAACTTAGACGAACAAAACAGCTGCAGTGAATCAGACCCGGAGGAGGGAAGGGGTTAATCTTCTAGGGAGCTGAGAAGCCGAGAAGTGCAGGAATTAGCCCCGGCCCGCGGAGCTGGGAAGAGCGGCAATCCCCAAAAGAGGGAGAGTTCTGACAGAAAGTAGAGAGGGGATATTTTAGCTGTCAATCTGGCTGCCTGAACCCTCTCATAAATTCGGAGAGCAGATAAGCTAGCTTGAAGTAGTGCCAGGCTGAGGGGAAAGACGAATCTGCAGTTAACCTCATTTAGACGCAGGCCGATGACGCAGGGGCTCTGATCCAGAAGGGCAGAGTCTGCCAGAGTGCAGTTTTTAGTGTTCTACATATCAGAGTTTTGCGTCCCTGGGGAATGCAGAAATTGGGAAGTGCTTGATTAGTTTCCAGGACCCTAGTTAGAGACTATTCCGTGAGGGGGGTTGTCTAGAGAAGGATTTATTATTGGTACCGTATTACACCAAAAAATAAATAAATAAATAAACAAACAAACAAATAAATAAATAAATAAATAAAACAGTTCCTTTAATAA
>JAQZBX010105432.1:0-10853 GCA_029593785.1 Cabassous unicinctus
AATGTGCTTTTGGATTCTGTTTGCAAGTATTTTGTTGAGGATTTTTGTATCTATATTCATTACTGATATTGGTCTGTAATTTTATTTTCTTTTTTGGTAGTATCTTTATCTGGTTTTGGTATTAGGGTGATGTTCGTTTCATAGAAAGAATTTGGTAGCATTCTTTCCTGTTCAATATTTTGGAAGAGCTTGAGCAAGATTGGTATTAGATTGTCTTTGAATGATTGGTAAAATACAGCGGTGAAGCCTTCTGGTCCCAGACTTTTCATCTTTGGGAGGTTTTTGTTGATGGTTTGAATCTCTTCACTCATGATTGGTTTGCTGAGGTCTTCTATTTCTTCTAGGGTTAGTGTAGGCTGTTAGTGTGTTTCTAGGAATTTGTCTATTTCCTCTACATTTTCTAGTTTTTGGCATACAGTTGTTCATAGTATCCTCTTGTGGTCTCTTATTTCTGTGGGGTGAGTGGTAATGTCCCCCCTCTCATTTCTGATTTTATTTATTTGCATCTTCTCTTTTTCTTTTTCAGTCTAGCTAGGGGTTTGTTGACTTTGTTAATCTTCTCAAAGAATCAACTTTTGGTTTTGTTGATTCTATTGTTTTTGTTGTTATTGTTCTTAATTTTATTTATTTCTGCTCTGATCTTTACTATTTCTTTCCTTCAGTTTGTTTTGGGATTAGTTTGCTTTTCTTTTTCTAATTCCTCCAGGTGTGCAGTTCTTCAATTTTAGCTCTTTCTTTTTTAATGTAAGCATTGAGGGCTATAAATTTCCCTCTCAGTAATGTCTTTGCAGTGTCCCATAGAATTTGATATGTTGTATTCTCATTTTCATTTGTCTCAAAATATTTGCTGAATTCCCTTGCAATTTATTCTTTGACCTGCTGATTATTTGTTTTTTAATCTTCACATATTTAAAAAATATATATGAAATTTCCCTTTTTCCATCCATTATTGATTTCCAGCTTCATTCTGTTATGTTCACAGAAAGTGTTTTGTATAATTTCAATCTTTTTAAATTTATTGAGACTTATTTTGTGACCCAACATATGGTCTCTATTGGAGAAGTATCCAAGAGCACTTGAAAAGAATGTATATCATGCTGCTTTGGGGTGCAATGCTTTAGAGATGTCTGTTAGGTCTAGTTCATTTATCATATTATTCAAGTTCTCTATTTATCCTCTGTTCAGATGTTCTATTCAATACTGAGAGTGGTGTATTGAAGTCTCCAACTATTAGAGACATATATTTCTCCCTTCAATTTTGCCAGTGTGTGTGTCATGTATCTTGGGGCACTCAGGTTAGGTGCATAAATATTTAATGTAGTTATTTCTTCTTGGTGACTTGCCCATTTTATTAATATATAATGACCTTCTTCATCCATTATAACAGTTTCACATTTGAAAACTATTTGTCCATTATTAATATCGCTACTCCAGATCGTTTCTTTGGTTACTATTTGCACAGAATTTTTTTTCCCCCCAATCTTTCACTTTTGACCTGGTTGTGTCTTTACGTCTGAGGTGGGTCTCTTGTAGACAACATATAAATGGCTCATATATATATATATTTAATCCATTCTATCAGTCTATGTCTTTTGATGGGGTAATTCAAGCCATTAACATTCAATATTATTACTGTAAAGGCATTTCTTACTTCATTCATTTTGTCCTTTGGCTCTCTGTTGTCATATTATCTTATTATCTGTCTTCTTACTCTTTAGTTTATCTTTCCTAATAATCTTCATTTCTACAATCTCTCCAAATCTCTCATCCTTGTTTTTTCCTTTCAGGCTGCAGCGCTCCCTTTAGTATCTCTTGTAATTCTGGTCTTTTGGTAACATATTCTATCAGTTTTTGTTTGTCTGTGAAGACTTTGAACTTACCCTCATTTTTGAAGGACAGTTTTGCCAGATACAGAATTCTTGGCTGGCAATTTTTCTCTTTCAGTACTTTAAATACATTATACCACTTTCTTCTCACTTCCATGGTTTCTGATGAGAAGTTGGCACTTAATTTTATTGAGTTTCCCTTGTATGTGATGCAATGCTTTTCTTTTGCTGCTTTCAGAATCCTCTTTATCTCTGATATTTGTCTTTCTGAATAGAAGGTGTCTTGGGGTAGGTCTACTTGGATTTATTTTGTTTGGGATATTATTATTCTTGGATATTGATATTCTTGCCTTTCATAAGGGTTAGGAAGCTTTCTGTCATTAATTCCTCAAATATTTTTTCTGCCCCTTTTCCATTCTCTTTTCCTTCTGGGACACCAATAATGCGAATGTTTGTGCATTTACTGTTGTCATTCAGTTCCCTGAGACTCTGACGGCTAATTTCTCTCTGTTCCATTCTCTTCTCTTTCTGTTCTCCTGTTTTTTTCCAGTTCAGATGTTCCATCTCAAAATCACTAATTCTGTCTTTGAGCAATTCAAATCTGCTCTTATGTGCTTCTAATGTATTCTTAATCTCCTCCATTGTGTCTTTAATTCCCATAAGGTCTGTTACTTTTCTTTGGAGGCTTTCAAATTGTTCTTTATGCTCACCCAGTATCTTTTTAATATCCTTTATGTCTTTGGTCACATTTTCTTTCAATTCTTTAAATTGATTTAGGAGAGTTGTGTGATTATCATTGATTAATTACCTTAAATCTTGTATCTTGTCAGGATATTTAGTTTGTTACTTTGACTGGGTCATCTCTTCCTGTTTCCTAGTAAGGCTTGTAATTTTTTCCTGACATCTAGGCATCTGAATATGTCGGTGAATTTACTCTGATGGCTAATTTCTCTCTATTGCCTATTGTGTTTTTTTTTTTTTTTTTCCTTCCCCACAGCTCTTCTTTGATATTTGCTTCAACTTATTCTAAGTCTTTAAAATTGCCCTGCTTAAATGATCAAACTTTCTAATTGTGTGCAGATTTTCTCCCAGGGGTTAGGATACACAGAGAACCGAAAACAGTTTTTGTCCAAGCAATTTCCAGACTGGCCAGCTTGTTGGCACACCTTTCCAGAGGAGTTTCAGTCTCAGCTTTCCTGTGTTCCTGTGTTGACTATCCAGAGTTGAGACTGAAAGTGGGCTCTGCTGGCTGAATTCACTGAAGAAAAGCCCCCAGTCTTCCCCTGCCATTTCCCTTGAAACAGCTGACAGGGAGGAACATGTTGGTTTCCCTCTCAGTTGTCTGCGGTGAGCTGGGGGTTTTACTCTGGCTTAATATCTGTGGGAGGGGAGCCCTTCCCGGCCACTGCTGGGGCTTGGTAACTCACATTTGTTGTTTCTGGCTTTTCTTCTCTCTGTTCTTCACCCTCCTGCATGTTGTGTAGCACTGTCCTGGTCTGCTGTCCCACAAAGCAGGTCTTTCAGACAGCTTTTGGCTCTTTCTCCATTGTTTTTGTGAAAGCACTGAGCCCTGCCTATTCATCCAATGCCCAGCCTATATCTTTTGATTGGGGTTTAATCCATTCACATTCAATATTACTGTACACACATTATATACTTCCACCATTTTATTCTTTGGTGTTGATGTCATATCTCAGTTTCATCTGTGTTTTTACTCTTTTGATTATCCTTTCTGCTATTTTTTCTTCTGTACTCTCCTCAAAGCCTCTCTCTTCTGCCTTTTTCTTTCAGGTTCTAAGGATTCCTTTAATACTTCCTGTAAAGATGGATTCTTTTTTAATGAATTCTCTTCATTTCTACTTGTGAATATTTTAAACTCACCTTCATATGTGAAAGACAACTTTGCTGGATAAAGAATTCTCGGCTGCCAGTTTTTCTCTCAGTATTCTAACTGTATCATACCACTGTATCAGAGTGGGTTCCGCTGGCTGGTTTCTGATGAGAAATTCCCACTAAGTCTTACTGGGTGTCCCTTGCATGTGATGGTTTGCATCTTCTTTGCTACTCTCAGAATTTTCTCTTTATCTTTACATTTGACATTCTGAGTAGAATGTGTCTTAGAGTAGGTCTACTCTGATTGGGGTATGCTGTGCTTCTTGGACATGTAAATTCATTTCTTTCATGAGAGTTTGGAACTTTTCAGCTATTATTTCCTCATATACTCCTTCTGCCCCCTTTCCCTTCTCTTCTCCTTCTGGAACTATGTTGTCATTCAACTCCCTGAGCCCTGTTCAATTTTTTCCATTCTTTTCTCTGTTGTTTTTTCTTTTAAATTTCAGCTGTCTTGTCTTTGGTATCACTTAATTCTTTCTTCTCTCATTTCAAGTCTGCCGTTGTATGCCTCTAATATATTTTTTTTACCGGGAGGTCCCAGGGATCAAACCCAGGTCCCTCCATATGGGAGATGGACGTCCAACCATTTGAGCCACATCCATCCCCCTCTAATATGTTTTTTATCTCACCTATTGTGTCTTTCATTCCCATGAGCTCTGTTACTTTTCTTTTCAGGTTTTCAAATTTTTCTTTGTGCTTGTTCAGTGTCTTCTTGATGTTTACCTCTTAAGCCAAATTCTTTCAACTCATTAGATTTTGGAAATTTGTGTACATCTCGATTAGTTGTCTCAAATCCTGCATCTCTTCTGGGGCTTTGACATATTCCTTTTCTTGGCCCATGTGTTCCATTTCTTAGTATGGCTCATAATTTTTTTGCTGATTTCTAGGCATCTGATTAGGATAGTGAAATTCCTCAGATGCTCAATTTCTCTTTCCTAGGGGTTTAGTGGTGTGAGGCTGTGTGTTACTCCTGTTCTTTGATTCTGGTTCAACCTGTTCGGGATCTTCAGGATTGTCCGTTAGTTGCTCAAAACTGGGCTCTGGGCCCAATAATGGTTTGCATATCTGTTTCCTAGGGCCTTGGGGAGCAAGGCTGTAAAGGCCAGAAAAATTATATATTTATTTTTAAAGGCCTGACAACACATAGTGCTCTTCTGCAGCCCTCTCAGTTTAATGTCTGGTCGGTGTGTGTTTCCTGTAACACAGACTGGATCTGTATGATAGAGGTTCCTGCCTGGAGGCTAAGAGACTTTATTTCAAACTTTCCCAGAGACAGTTTTCCAACCTTTGCTGACAACCCTCTCCCTTTTCCTGGGTATGAAATAATTTCACTCCCCTGTGCCCTCAACAATCAGTCCTTGTCAGTAGAAAGCGAGATTGAAAGGGTCAGATCTCTTTAATCCCTTGCCAGCTTCCAAAGCAAATGATGGCATGGCCCCACCGAGCCTGGAAGGGCTCGTGGGATACAACAGACAAAATTTGTCGGTCAAAAGTTGAGTCAGCCTTTGGCTGAGTCCCTCTCTCTCCTTTCCTGAGGATGTGGATCCCTGAGGACCCCTTTGCGTGTGGAGGAGGTTGTTGGCAGCTGCCTCCTGTTTTGCTGTTGCAATTCTTTTCCTTAGTCCCTTTCTTCTGGGTGGTGTCCAGCCTTCCCCTGCTGTCATAAACCCTAGATTTTTTTCTAAGCTATTTGTCCTCTACCTTTTTGGGAGAAGAGTCCTGTGTCTTTCCAGTCCACCATCTTCCCGTAAGTTTTTTTTGTTTTAAATTAGGCCTTTTGTTATTGAGTTGTAGTTCTTCATAAATTCTGGATATTAAATCCTTATCAGACATGGTTTCCAAATATTTTCTCCCACTCCGTAGGTTGTCTTTTATGTTTACTTTCTTGATAAAGTCCTTTGATGCAGAAAATTTTAAAATATTGATAAAGTTCCATTTGTCTTTTCTCATTTGCTGCTCATGCTTTTGGTGTAAAGCCTAAGAAACCACCACCTAACACAAGGTCCTGAAGATGTTTCCGTTCTCTTCTGAGTTCTTATATTTAGGCCTTTGATTCCTTTTACATATGGCTATCCACTTCTCCCAGGAACGTTTGTTGAAGAGACTATTCTTTCCCCACTGTGTGAACTTGGCCCCTTTGTCACAGATCAACTGGCTGAAGGTGTGAGTTTATCTCTGAACTGTTTGATTCCATTGGTTGGTAAGTCTGTCCTTGTGCCAGTACCATGAGTCAGTTAACTTTTAATAATGCAATTTAAACTAGTGGATCCTTTTACAGCCTCAACTTCAGTATTCAGACTAATCCAGGAAATACCGAGTTTGTTCTCACTTCTTAACATTTGCATGCTTACACTGTGACAAATAGTACTAGATACTGGGCATAGGGTACTGAGTAAGAAAGAAAAGAAGATTAAATTGAGACCATGCAGGATAGAACAAAGGTTTTAAACTGTTAAACTACACTTGCACTTGAAGTCCACTCTAGCTGTGTGTGAAAAGATGAGGCCAAAGTGGATGTAAAGACCACTTAATGAAATAGTTAAGATACTGGTGGCCTGAATTAAGGTAGTGGTACTGGAATTATTTTGGAGTCAGAATGGACAGGACTTGATCCATTAGATATGGGGGCTGAAAGGTAAGGGGCTTCAAGTTTTCTGGAGAACACAGATGGAATCATTATTTTATGACATGAAACTGGTATTTTTGGTACATGTACATGCTAGATAAAAGTTTGAAATACATGTGAATCATACAAATGTAAAATGAGACCCAGAGAAAATCTCTGGAGGCACAGGTCTTTAGATCGTATTTTAAACACAGGCAAAATGGAAAGTAGTCAAAGGACTGAGTCCTATGGAACTCCAAAACTTAAAAAAAAAATATTAGCATATAACAACCAATTGAACAGTCATGGCATTTCTCTTTACATTAACAAGGAGTCTCATGAAATTTTATTCAATTTCAAGGGTACAGACAAGAAGCAAGATTCACAGTTAAACACAGAAATAATGCAGCAGTATAATTACTGGCTTGGACGGCTGTACTTGAGAGGTTGTTTAAGTGCTTAAGAGCTATCTGAATTACCAGCTATCCTGTCTTCTCTATTTAATAGTTTGCCACTCCGAGATCCATTACTTCTAACTAAAATAGAAATGGCGTGTATTTAAAGAAAAAAAATACTTTTTTCTTAAAACACCAGAGAATGTAAAACATCTTGTTGAACAAAGGCTTCATTCTATAAATGGGTCCTTTCTCAATAGGGTTACCTTAAGTTAATTTTTAAGCACAGCTTTTAGAATTTCAGCTTAAAAAAATGACATACTATTTTTGGTCTTAGCATATTAGCATGATGTAGCTCATAATTTGTTCAGCTACTTCAGAATGGTTACACTGACTGGAAATCCCTTGAAACAGAACAGCCCAATTATACTTGATAACTTTGTAGCACTCAAATTCATTATACACATTTAATAGATAAATTCCAGAACCTGCACTAGCACAACCATTAAAAATCTAATTGATGCCTTATTTTTAACAAGTATACTGGTCCCTCTAATTAAAATCTTACCAAGAAACAGATTCAGCAGATTTTTTACCACTTTCTACCCTAGGACACTTACAGGAACCACAAGCAGTTGTCCTTTTAATGTTCTGATTAAGAGTTACTAAATTGACAGTGATTGAGTGCATTTGCAAAGTATCCTTATCCTTTCAATTTACTAAGAGATGAGAAAGGATATCCTAGAGGATAGAAAGACTGTAAGTATATATGGAAAATGAGAAAGTTTGCATTTGGCATGGCTGCTAATTGCCCACAGTTAAATGAGAGGGGGAAAAAAAGTGGGGCAGTAAAGTAGTAGGAAAGCCTTTCTGAGCCACACCAAGTTTCATACAATTTTACATAAGATACGTTTAGGTACACATCCCACTGCAATTCAAGTTCTTAGAAGCCAATTATAAATAAAGTCATTACTTAGAGCTCAAAAATACTTATTACATGCTCCAGATTCAAATTAAATCAAGCCTACTGAAAAACCTTTGCTTCCTTGACAATTATCTTTAAATCTTTAGGTCTTAGGAGGCTGGTGAACAGAAATATTTAAATCAGAATTCTCATGGAATTGTGCAGAAGGAAATCTTTACAAAAGTTAGTTTTGCTAGAAATCATGGAATTTGGTAGTCTAAGTTAATAATGTACACTAAAACTTCAGCATCTATTAACATTTAGAGCCAACCAACAGTTCTAATGGTCAGTTCCTGCAAGCAGCCTACTTGAATATGATAGCATCACCAGTGAAATCTCAGTATCATTTACCAAAGTCTATTGTGCCTAACTTTAATTAAAATACCCACCCAGAGGACTTTTCATAGAACAGGAGAAACCTGAATCATCCTACTTGCAATCAAGAATCTGTTAGGACTTAAGAGCTAATGGAAAATGACTTGCCTAAGTGCCTAAAGTGGGATAGGATACAACGTACAACTGGTTCAAAGATAGAGATAGGCAGAAAAGAAACAATGCCAGTAGAAAAAATACTGCTTCAGGATATGGACAAGCATAAAAATGAATCATTAAACCCCTCACTTCTTAAAAAAAAATAAAAATTGTAGGGCATGCATTCTCAATGAATGTTGAATGTACAGTATACATTACAACATATCCATGGTATTAAAATTTCATAGGGGGGCTATTAGGAAAAAAAATGTCTAATTAGGGTTCTTAAAAGGGAGTTGATGAGAAAAAGGTTGAAAACACTGATTTAGAGTCAATCTCTCAGCCACATGCATTTCCCCTCACCACCATCTTTATGCTATGTCAAAATATTGCATAGCATTCTTGGTATTTGGAATTTTTGTAAGAGCAGAGTAAGTATCTCCAGGACAATACCCTCAGAATAATTAAGATTAAAAAACTTATGGCTTGCTTTAAACACACATTTAGTTATGGTCTCTAACACCAAGTTAGGAAAATCAACACACACTTATCCAAACAAAACTAAAAGTACAATTTTAACATCTACATTAAGAATTACAATAGGTTGGCACTGGCAGCTGAGTTCCAAATTTACCACTTAAAATTCCAAATGAAAATCTGCAAAGTCTTTTAAAAAAGCATTCCCTTTCTTTATACTATATTGTCACAGGTAACATCCATTTACTATAATATTGTACTGGGTAAGCACTACTATGTCAGGAGGAAAAAAATTCTGATCAAAGATCATAATGTAGTGCTGGAAGACCACACACCCTCGCTATACATTGTATATAATAAGAGGTTACACTTTGTATGGCAGTAACATGCAATGATTTGGTTGTAGAAATGTTAATGTAGTTTCAGCTACATCAGAATTGTGTAGGTGTTTATAGTTTGGGATTCATATACTGAATAAAAGGAGCAATTACTTAATACAAAGAAGAGACAACTGAATGAATAACATATAGAACCACTAGGTATTAACATGGAATTTAAAATAAAATAAAATAAAATAAAAAGATCTATAAAACCTAAGTGTAAGGATGGATTTTATTTAAAAAAAAAAAAAGAAAGAAGCCTTTTGAGGGCTACAAATTACAAAGTAAAAGCAGATCACTATGTAGAAATCTAGTGATTAACATTTTGCCTGTGCAAGAAAACTTTATCAAAGTTATTCATTTAACAAATTTTCCCCATTCACAATGTTATCAGTTATAACGCTCTTCTTCATATGGTTACTTTATCTTTATTTCAAATTATATTACATGTTAATTCCCTCAAGATGAATTTTTAATTTTAAACAATAAATTCTTGGCTCATAAGGATGGCACCTTAGAAAGGGGTAATTTCCACTCAGTCTCTGGTGGCATTAGTTCAGGCTAATTTCTTTCAATCAGAAAGCCTTCAAAATGTTCACTTTTACATGAACTTTCTACCAAAAATGTGGCCACATTTTGTTTTCTCATGACTATATACATAGATAAGTAGCAGCAAGAAAAGAAAGATGAAAAATTAAAGGCAGCCATTAAAATAAATGGATCTATCATACAGAAGTAATGTTTGGCTCATGGCAATTAAAAAATGGCAACTAGGGAATGTTAGTAGCCCAATGCTTGAGTCATTACTAAATATGTTAAGAGAATGAAGCTGGTCCAGTATGACCAAGTGGGAATGTATAGATACCACTGCACTTCATTCTTCATAACAAATACTTTAAGTTAGTAAGGAATGTGAGCTTTATTTAGTCCCACTTACAAAATATTTTACTGGGTTTGGTACTTCAATCATTTCCTTTACTTGCTCTCCTTTTATAATACTTTCCTATCAATCCTATTAAGTCTATTATAAGCATAAATACTTTGAATGACAAGACATTTCTTTAAGGTATACTTGAGAATGGTTGTCTGAAAAGAATACCCATTTGTTTCAAATGGACTTATAGTAACAGAATGCAGAAGTTTCTCAATGGGAAAAAACTCAACTTTCTTCTTCCCATCATCTCTGCCATATATGATTTCCAAAAGACCTCACTTTCAAGTCTGTTCTTCATGGCTTCACTAAGGAATGAAAACCAGAGAGCAAACAACTGAGCTTAAGGACATGTAGGGTCAAAAATGCAAGAAAATATGCTATCATGCAGCAGTGGTCTGAATACTCAAGATTCATGTTAATGAATTCAATTACTGTATATGAGATTTTCTTAGATGAATAGGGCTCTGGGCATAAAATATGCCACTTCTTCATTTCGTATCAATTATCACACAAATCATTGCTTTTTGAGACTCTGGACACTTTTACAGTTTAATTTGCAAACAGAATTTTTATAACAAATTGTTTTTAACCAAATCATATCTTGAAAACTGTTTAGATAGAAAACCCAGGGAATAAAGTAAACTGCTCACTGTGGAAGGCCTTAAATTACATTATTACAGTAGAAAATACAGGAGGTAGAAGATAACTGAAAAGACAAATGCAACATTAGATTAAAATCTATAGCTCCTGTAGCTACTTAAAACATGGTTTTAGAAACTAAACCCAACATTTTCAGTAACCATAGAAACAATTAAAATAAAATTTGCCATGAAAGCCCTTATATCATGCTTGATATAGGGAGGTAGGAAGATGTAAGAACCAGGACACATGAGACATGACATTTTATC
>JAQZBX010105433.1:0-10851 GCA_029593785.1 Cabassous unicinctus
CTCTAGCTTCCTCGTTGTCAGAGGTAGGGCTGAAACCTAGGCTAGGGCTGCAGTCTGATCTGCGTGGAAATAAGCTGGTCCTTGCTGTCACTGTGATTTTCAATCAGCCCCACTTCCCCTCATGCCAGTGGCAGAGTCGGAATGGCAGCTACTGGGCTCTTTCTGATTTGGACAGGTTAAAACTTTAGCTATTCTTAGAGTTTTACTTTAGCCAGCTGAATTCGCTAATATGGTAGCTGAAGTCTGTGGCCAACAGTCACTTCCTCATCTGTTTTTGGGAAATGGCACTTCCAACTCCAGCCATAGAAGAGCTTCTGAGACGGCTTACGCTGCCAAAGTAGGATGATCACCAGCCTCTGTGGCGTGTCCTGTATTTTCCCCGAAATGCTGGAGCTGGTCCCGCCAGCTCCTCTCTGCCAGAGGTAGGGCTGGGGCTTATGCTAATGTTGCAATCTGATCTGGATGGAAAGAAGTCAGTCCCTACTAGCACTGTGATTTTCTGTCTGCAGCTGCTTCCCCTCTTGCCAGGGGCAGAGTTAAAATGGCGGCTAGCAGTCTCTTTCTGACTTAGGTTAAAACTTCGGCTGTTCTTAGGATACTTTAGCCCACCGAATTTGCTATTCAGTAGCTGAAGTTGGTGCCCAACCACCTCTTCCTTCCCCATTTTTGGGGAAGTGGAGCTTCCAATTCCAGCCAAGGAATAGCTACAGAGGTGACTTGTGCTGCCAGTGGAGAATGGGCACTGGTCTTTGCTGCATGGAGTGCTCTACTCACTAATCTTCTCTGCAGATGGGCAATCTCCTCCTTTCATTCTTTCAAGGATGTTGCAGGATGCTTTCAGGGTCTCCTGTAGCCCCCAAACAGGTGCTTTAGATAGGTCTGAGTGATTACTAACTGCCCTGTAGCAGGAGCTGACTCTAGGAGCTCCTTACTCTGCCACCATCTTGCTGGTTGTCCTCATTATAATTAATTTTTTAAAATAATTAAGTTTTAATGTAACATTTTGCAAATCTGTTCATCAGAAATATTCCATGGTACTGAGTTCAGTAAGATAAAACTAACTATTTGTGCTAACCTGAAGTTTCAGGAACTAGAAAGCTTATCTCCTCCTTTCATGCTTTGATAACAACATTATTTCTGGTAACTATGTAAAGATGGCATATGTATGTGTAAAAGAACTTTGTCTTCATAAATTCAGAAAAAGTGAAATATTTTAAAAAGTATTATTCAACAAATGTGAACTTTTCAAAAAAGAAGAGTATACATATAATGTTAAAGAGTTGGAAAGAAGGAACTGCTTTTCATAAGCAGCTTTACATGTTTTACAATTACCATGAAAATGTAAATATTAAGGTAGAGAAGTCTTCCTTTTCAATTACATGATCTAATGCCTAATAGCCTATATTTGCTTATCTGCAAATAGACTTAGCCAGTCCAGAACAATAATTTGTCATTCAAAATCAACTGAAATGTCAACACTTCAGAAAGACATTTAACAATAAAGTGATGTTACCCTTTGCTATTTGTTCAATAAATAATGTTATAAGGTATATTTGAAAATTCTTATTAATTTCATAAGACATATAAAATGCATTTCTTTCACCAAATAGCTTCTCTTCATGAATTCTGACCAAAAAAAATAATAATAGAACAATACTTAAAAGATTACATGTTTGAAGATATTTTTCAAAAAATATATGATAACATAAAATCTCAATTTCACAATATAGGAGGATAATTAAGTAAGCTATAGTATCTGAGTGATGAAATATAATTCAGCCATTGAAAACATAATAAATAGGATACAAAATTATATGTTTGGCATGTGATATGACTATCACTATTTAAAAATTACCTAAGAGAAATGTCAAAAAGAAATAGAACATAAAATACTGTTTATTTTATTGTAATGGTGACATTATGGGATATTTATTTCTCCTTTATTTCCTTAATGCAAAACTTCTATAATGTTGGTATAATATTTTGAGTAAATTTGAATGTTTCTTACCATGAGCTTAGGGAGATAGAAACATGAATGTTCTTCACTGCCTTTTTCAGTTTCTTAGTCTGCTCAAGCAAATACCATGCAAAGGAATGGCTTAAACAATGAGAATTTAATAGCTCATGGTTTTGAGGCCAGAAAAATGTCCAAATCAAGGCATCATCAAGGAGATGCTGTCTCCACGAAGACTGTGGCATTCTGGGGCTGGATGCCAGTGATCTTTTGTCCTGGGCTCCTCTGTCACATTGCAAGAGACATGGCAGCATTTTCTGGCCTCTCCTTTCTGAGTTCTATTGATCAACATTCTTTCTTTCTGTGGCTTTCTTTCTGTCTAAATGTCATTCTATTTATAAAGGACTCCAGTAATAGGATTAACTCCCATCCTGATGGTTTAACTCCATGAGTTTACTCGTAATATTTAGTTCATATTAGTGAGACCATACAATATCTGTCCTTTTGTGTCTGGTTTATTTCACTCTACGTAATGTTCTCAAGGTTCATTCATGTTGTCATATGCCTCCCAATTTCATTTCTTCCTACAGCTGAATAATATTCCATTGTACGTACAATACATATTTTGTTTATCCATTCATTGGTTGATGGAAACTTGGGTTGTTTCCTTCTATTAGGAATTGTGAATAATGCTGCTATGAACATTGGTATGCAAATGTCTGTTCACATCCTCGTTTTCAGTTCTTTTGAATATATTCCTAGTAGCAGGATTGCCAAATCATTTTGCAGTTCTGTATTTAGCTTCCTGAGGAACCGCCAAACTGTCCTCCACAGAGACTGCACCATTTTACATTCCTACCAACAATAAAGGAGTGTTCCCATTTCTCCACATCCTCTCCAGTACTTGTAGTTTTCCACCTTTTTAATAGCCATTCTGTATGGTGTGAAATGATAGCTTATTAAAGTTTTGGTCTGCACATCCCTAATAGCTAGTGATGTTTAGCAACTTTTCATTTGCTTTTTGAACATTTGTATTTCTTCTTTGGAAAAACATCTATTCAAGTCTCTTGACCATTTTTAAATTGGGTTGCTTGTCTTTTCATCATTGAGTTGTATTATCTCTTTCTATAACATGAAGATCAAACCCTTATCAGGAATATGGTTTCCAAAAATTTTCTCTCATTGAGTAGGCTAACTTTTCACCTTAACAATCTCATTTGAAGGACGAAAGTGTTTAATTACTTTATTATTTTTGACACTTAACTCAATTTGTTCTTTAATTAAGTAGAAAATAAAATTTTTTCACAAAGATAAAATAGGGAATTTTAAGCACTTTCATGTCATACAACCTTCAATAGCTCTTCACTCATTCAGTCCTTTGCCTGCCAGAATACATGATCATATGTATCAATATTTGCCCAGTTTAGAAAGTTGGGCACAACAATTTATTGCTCTTTTTCAGGCATTGTGCATGTTGCCATAGCTGTTTGTAGTTTCTTTCTTGTGACTTATTTGATTACAATGGCAAAACAGAAACCCTTAGGTTTTTCTTCACTATTTCTTAGTGGCTATTTGTTCCCATTTGTTTCTTCATTTTCTCATTCCTTCCTATTCTCCCACCATAATATCTCCTTAAAAATTGGATTTGCATAATCACCCTATAGCTTCATCTCTACTTCAGTCTTTGGAGAGCATGATTTTTACAACTTACCATGTTTGCATACTATTGCTGTCAATTTTTTTAACATTTTATTTTGAATTAATTATAGACATACAGAAAAGTTCCACAAAAAGTATAGAGAGTGCCTTTATATCACTCATCTAGTGTCTTTAATGTTAGCATCTTATATAAAAATAATGCAATCATCAAAACCAAGAAATCAACAGTGGTATAATACTATTAAATAAAGTGCAGACCTCATTCTAATTTCACCTGTTTTTCCATTAATGCCTTTTATCTGCTTTGCTATCAATATTAATATGTTACTATAAATCACTTCATTCATCCAATAAATATTTCTTGAACCATGCATTATTATACCTTCAGTAAGGGTATGATAGTATAAAGTTAGATAAAATCCCCAACTTCATGGAATTTACATGGAACTTACACTCCACTGTCAGGGGCAGGGACAAGTAGACAAGCATTTAACATAATCATCGAATTATATAGGATATTAGGAAGTGACATCTTCTATGTGGGGGGAAATAAAAAACAGGGAGTACCTGAAAGAGATAAGGAATAACATTTTAATATAGTAGTCAGAGAAGATCTCACTAAGAACTGATGTATGAGTAAAGACTCAAAGGAAGCCAGAGAGCAAACCATCCAGTATGGGAAGGTTATCCAAAGCAGAGGCCCAATAAGTTCAAAGTCCCTGGAAGAGAACATGTTTATTTTGTTTAAGCAACAGGTTGTGTAATTAAATAACTGCTTAAGGGAATTTCCAATAAGACCAAAGGGCAGGGACAAAAAGCAGTAGAATAGACTGCTATAAGTCTGAGCTACCTGTTCATGTAGTAATTTGTGTCTTCCAGACTTGTTTGGCTATCATCTCATAGACACTATTTATATTTTACAATAGAGATGTCATGTCTATTGTAGACACTGGTAGATCAGATAATATCCAGTTCGTGATGGGTGTTCCAGGTTGTATAATCAGTTAGTGTTTCGTTGTTAGGTGTCCAATCTCTAGCAGAATCCATTAACAAGCCAGACATTGTTTATCAAATAAAGAATGGCTGAGTGCAGAAGAAGGCATGACCTTAATCCAAAATCCTAGGGGTCTCTGTTGTGTTTATCCTCTTGGAGCTTGCCGTATAATATCTGTATCTACTTTAGATACTTCCAATTCCATTGGTCCTGTTGGGTCAGAAGGCCCAATTGGCAGAGCAGCCTGCATCTCAGCCTAGACCTACTGCAGAGTCTTTTCTTGTTCTGAGTCCTACTCAAAACAGGCTTCCTTTTGTGTACCTGGTAATTAGGTGAGAGTAGCACATACAAATGTGCTATGGGTTGCATCCAAAATCCAAAAAGGCCTAAGAAGAATAATGTCTTTTTCCTCCTGGTGGGAAGTGCAAGGTACAATATATTTTCACTCATTCTGGAGGATTATCTTAACATCCAAAGAAACGTCATCTATATGATGGCGGGTTTCTGGACTGTGGTGGGGTTTATCCTCCACTCTCTAGCATTTCTGGGGCTTACTAAGATGTTCAGTCTGCTTGTTACATCCTGCTCTGCAGGTTCCATTATCATAGAATTAGCAATATAATAAGCTAATATGCTTTTTTCTGGATATCAAGATGCACAAGGTACCTTTCAACTATATCATGACAGAAGGTAGGAGGTTAGCATAGCCAGGAAACAAGACAGTAAAATTGTACTGCCCTCCGTGCCTTGTGAAGGCAAAATCATTCTGATTACTATTCTGATAAGAATGGAAAAATTATTTGCTATTCAGTTTTTGCAAACCTGGTCCCAAGGGCTGTTATTTTGCTCCAATAAGATACCATATCTAGAACTCACCTGGATTCACATGGCCTCCGTATTGTTTGCAACAATCAAAGTTTTTTTCCAAGTACCATCTGTATTTTATACCAGTGAGTTAAATGAGGATGTGGTGGGAGTCATCATAGTCCTTGTTGGTGGGACTAATCGCAGCAGTTCTTCTAGGTATAAGGTTTTCTTTTGGTTTCCTACTTTGTCAGTGTGGGGCAGTTCCAAGGGACTTTTGCTTAATCCTTAATTATTATAATATCCCTTAGGAAACTATTGTGGGGATTCTGCCAGAAACTAAGTCTCTTCCTTGCTATATAAAGCAGAACTGGGGAAATAACTACAGGATAGTTTTGAGGTTCCTTTGGACCTACTGTGAGATGGCCTTGGGCTAAAATTTCACCTATTACCTAACCTCCATAAGCCCCTGCTCTGGCTAGTAGATAATAATGCTGTTTTGCTGTTCTAGGAATAACATTAGTTCAAAGCCAATATCAAATAATGCCCAGAATGATTCAGTATTTCTCTTTCCCCAGTGCACAGACACCATAGTAAATGGCCATAGGTGCCTCGAGGAAAACCCTGGTGGAGGATTCATGGGATACATCTGTGGCTACATTTCAGGGTCCTTCCTAAAGGATCCGGGTCTCTCCTTCAATAGTGGGATTCTGGTTCTGTAAACTGGCTCAGGTCTGGGAATTGGATAAGACACTCCATATCCCCACTAAATATTAAGGGAAGATTTCTGTCCTCATTTCTAAACTTGTTTTCTCCATACTATTTAAGAAGGATCTTAGTAGTCTGCTCATTTATTTCATTCTTAGGAGCCCTGTGATCAATAAACTATTACTATAGATCTCTGAAGGTCAATACACTCTAATTAGCATTCATAAACAGCCATTGCATATTATAGTAATTTTACCTGTCTCTGGTAGTTAATCATCTCCATCTAGCCTATACAAATCTGGGATCTGGATTCATTTTGCTATCAGGAAATCTGGTTGTATTATAGCATTCCCCAATGTCCTCCCAGGCCTACAGAGTACAAGCACACAGATACATGCCCCCCATGCCAATACATTTCTTAATACCTTTGTGTAGGGGGTGTCCAGTGGGTCCTCTCTCTCAGATATATAAGGGAGAATAGGATGTTGTTTAGTACAAATCCATTCCAACATTCTCACTTCCCTGAACCTTTATAGTATGCCACAGAAGTGGATTTCAACCCCTTTCATCATTGGTCCATTACTCAATTAGCCACTTTTACAAACTATAACCACCACCACTACCACCCCAAGTATCATGCCAATACATTAAATCCAAATCCAATATCACTACTACCCATGACAATATATTTACCCTAATCAATTCTTACATATCAAACTCTGTGGTATAAGTGGATCTTATACTTCTCTGACTTGATTATGTTATTGTCTAACTTGTAGCCTAGAGGAAATGAGGATGATGTGGGTGAGCCCAGAAGGGGAATTTGATCTCCAGGTTCAGTCATTTGAGAACCATTTATGCAGAAGGCTGATTCCCTCAGATGGCCTGGGAGATTGCTTCTAACAGCAAGGAGGCTTGGGAGTGTTGGAAGTTCACATTCCTTACCAATATCTTACCTTAGACTGAAAGACATTATATGGTAGAAGATTTAATTGGTGATTGAACTGTGCTACCCTTACAGCCAAGCCTTAGTCTTGTTCTCAGATATATCTGTCCTGAAACTACAAAATTAAGAGACTTCTTCTAAAACGTCATCAAGACCTTCAAATTTTCCCGTGTTTCTGAGTTGGTTATCCATTGCCTTCAAGTACTCCTTTACCCTTTGTATTCATTTTGAGGCTTCCAAGTAGTTAGCTGGAACCACAATTATGAAAATCACTATTATTGCCACAGCCACTTTATTTCCTGATGCTTTGCATTCTACCTGTCCTTCATACCACAACAAACACTAGTGGTAATTTGAATAATCCTGACATAACCACAGGCTATGGATTATTAGCGTTCTATTTCCCACTAATAAACTCTACTCAGATATGTGAGCAATCCAATCCCAGATTCCTGTTTTTGTGGTTCTATTTCCTGGGTCCATACCTGCTACTAGATAGAAAACAGATGGCATATTTGGTCTGGGAAATTGAGAAAATTTGCTAAAGGCACTAACGGGACTATTAACAAGGCTGGCGCTTGAGTTTTGAGGAAGTAACACAGGTTGGTGTCCTATCAATTAGTTAGAGAGGGGTGCTAATATAATACCAGCCCTACATCTGAGGAGCAAAGGAAAGCAATCGTTACTGGAACCTGAAAAAGGGCTTAATGAGCCGGCTGCCTATAAAGAACTGGGACACAGTCAAATGTATTTTAAACTCATATGAAATAATTTCTCCCTCTGTATAATTATGCCACTAACTTGATATGCTCTCAGGTTATTTTTATCCATTTGTTTTCAATTTGATTTTTTAAAATTTAATCTTTTTAATTATGTAAAATATTTACATGTTCCAAATTAAAAACTAAACAGAGTACAATCACAGAAATTTTAATTCTATCTTTATCCCTTCCACTCTGTTTCCTCCCACCCTCCAAACGCAATTATTTTCCCATTGTTTCTTTTTGGAAAATATAAGCATATTTTTCTTCCTTTCTTACACAAAAGTGCATCCTATAAACTGTTTTGCACCTTACTTATCTCTGAAAGTTTTTCCTGATTGCTTTAATTTTCTAAATGAAACAGATTTCATGGCCATCAGCTAAGTGTGAGGATGAGGGAGACGTGTTGGGTGTTGGAGAAGAGAGAAAAGCTGAAACAAGTGTCTAGGAATGTGGGAGAGAGACTTTCTAGCAAGATGTAATATGATCCCAGATCACTACTACATGGGGCCACATTAAGGCTCGCTGGAGTTTGTGGCCATGAATTTAAAGTGAGCTGCACAGCTGTATGTTATTCCATAGCCACATGCATCCTTCACACATGCAGTAGGGAAGGCTTGGATTTAACTTGGTTTGGGGTTTCGCTAAGAGAATTTCAAGGGAGTTGTGGATGAATGCAATGGAATGATTTTAATGAATCGTTGGATTTAAACTGTGTAAGAGAGAACTTTATCTATGGTGAGGGGCTGTGGTTGGAGATGGTGAAAAGGTGGTAGGGTCAATGAATCATAGATACTGGTGGGACTGTAGATATGTTGGAGGGAGGAAGTTCAAAAGATTGCAGTTGGCACGGGAGAGTGGAATACTTGACACTGAGATTACAGAGGGTTAAAGTTACTGTTATTAAAGGTTATATTTGCTATTTATATAATATAAAAGCAGTGTTATTTGCATTAAATAGAAAATAACTCTAAGTATAATATAAATGAAGCATTATTAAATTCTAGTCTGTTTCTATTGTCTGCCAAAGATAGTTTTAGATCTGCCTTCCCTTTGTAAAAATAGCTTTAAATTTTTAAGAGATTTACTGCCACCAAACTCCGGCTTTGTTCTCGCCATGATAGAAAATACTGAAAGATAATTGAAATTGGATTAATTTCCTCACTGTAACACAACATTATTTTATACTGCCTCTCCCTACCACTTAAAGCCATCTCTTCTACCTAAGATAGACTTTCCACATTTTGGGAAACCTGCCCTAGCTTGCATATGGGTTCGATAGAGTGGAACTACAAATAGCAACCTGCACTGATAACTTATGTCCCATTCTTTATTATCCCCATACCCTCCACCAAAAGAAAAAAAAATAAAATAAAGCATTTAAAGATCTAGTCAGAGCCAATCTTCCAATTTGACTGTTTATCAATAATCCTCAAAGAGCAAATCAATATGTGAAAGTGGCTGACATACAATACACATTTAGGAGATGATACTTTATATTTATACTGGCAGTGACTTCCACAATAATTGCCAACAATATCCTTCTTCACATTTTTAATATTGTGATTCTGAAAATGTAAGAAATTCTAATATTTACTGAATATTTCTGATATTTCAATTAATCTGCCTTCTTGAACATATTCTGTCACCCTTGATATTGAATTTTTCTATTTGCTCTAAGAATTTTTAGCCATTTTGCTAGTAACTTAGTTCCAATTAATGACACAATCCTTGAAAAGGAAATTTTGTAAAGAAAGATAATACATTTTTCTTCTATTTTTTCTTACTCATATTTCATAGAAGAGTTCAAAAGTCCTGATTATAAAATGAAAATTATGAATTTTTAAAACTATGAGAAATTGATTTAAAACAAACAAATTGGAGAATCTTATGATGATAAATACTCTCCTATTTTTAGACAATCACAAAGACACAGGTATTTCACACAGAATGAGATTTATAGCAACACATTTTTGCTTGTCTCAGGTGGAATTATCAAGTCTCATAATTTTTGCCCGTGGGCAAATTATTTTATTTCTTTAACAACTTTTATAAGTAAGATAACATAAAAAGTTGCAAGGTTGATATATTTTTTAATGTGGCAAACAGTCACATCAAAATGCAAATCTTTGTCCAGAAGATCATCCTTACAGCAGAGGGGATCACTGTGGATGATACAAATTCCTCCTACTTCTACAAAGTGAATTTGGAGGGCTTTAAATGCATCAGCAGTTATAGGAATCAAAATCCCCACTCTAGAGTCATGCCTTTAAAGGCCCATGAACTGTTAAGACATGCCTAATTTTTGCGATGCTTTATTTGGTAAGGTAAGATTTTGTTTTGAATTTAAGACTTTTTTTTTATCTGATTGCTTCTTCTAGCATCCTGAATATATGAAAAGGCATTCTTTCAAATTGTTAACAAAAAGCAAAAAAATATATATATATTTTTTTTGTTAAAAACACCCACTCTTCTCTATTTCTTTTGTTTTTTAAATTATGAAATACTATTTACATACAGAAATGTACATAAAACTTAAATGTTCAGCTCAATGAATTACTGCCAGCTGAACGCCTGTATAATCACCACACAGAAAAATCATATTATGGGCGACCCAGTCCATTGCCCCTCTCTCGACCTTTATTCCCATCCTCTTCCCAAAGGTAACCACCAATGGGGCTACCAACTCTCTTTCACACAATACTGGGTTTGTGAAATTCATTTTTGGTGTTATATGAAATTGAAGTTGTTTATTTTCATTGCTGTATAGCATATTCCATTTTATGAATACACCATAGTTTGTCTGTTTTACTCTTGATGGATATTTAGGCTGCTTGCAGTTTGGGGTTTATGAATAAGGCTGCTATGAACATTCTTGGGCACATCTCTTGGTACACACATCTATCCATTATGTATTTCCCTAAAGAATGGAGTTGCTGAGCTATAAGAGTTGCAAATATAAGATTTCAGAGATGGTGCCAAATTATTTTTCTTTTTTTTTTTCTTCTTTTTTAAATTTCTTTTA
>JAQZBX010105434.1:0-10851 GCA_029593785.1 Cabassous unicinctus
TGAGGTCCATTTCCTAGCTGCCTCCAGTGAGGTCCATTTCCTAGCTGCCTCCAGTGAGGTCCATTTCCTAGCTGCCTCCAGTGAGGTCCATTTCCTAGCTGCCTCCAGTGAGGTCCATTTCCTAGCTGCCTACCATGAGGTCTATTTCCTAGGTGGCTCCAGTGAGGTCCGTTCCCTAGTTACAATGGAAATAGTAAAGGATAGGGAACCAGAGACCTGTCTAAATTCTGGTTCCAGGGTTTCCACTCACCCATCTGTCAAAACGGGCAAGAGTCCTCTCTGGTGGTGCCCCCACCCCAGGAAGTAAGGACAAGGCAGAGATCATTACAGTATAGCCTGAGGAGCAACGTAATAGAGCTAAGAACTTGGGCCTGTGGGAGCCCGTGCGCGGCAAACAGCCCAAACCCCTGAGGACAATACAGACGTTTTCATTTAAAAAGGTAGCCTTTGCTCTGCTGGGGGCGATGGAAATGTTTTGGCAATGGATGGTGTGACGGTAGCACAACTTTGTGAGTGTAATTAACACCACTGGGTACTTGAAAGGGGTTAAAATGGGAAATTTTGTGTTGTATATAAGTTACCACAATAAAAAAATTTTAAAAGCCAAGCAAAGAACTGTATACCACAAAGAGAGAACCCTAATGTAAACTATGGACTTTAGTCAATGATGTAATTATAATCTTAGTTCATCAACGATAACAAAAGTACCACACTAATGCAAAATGTTAATAACAGGGAAGATTGTGTGTGTGAGGGGTATAAACATGGGACGCTGTACTTTCTTACTTTTGGCATGATTTTTCTATAAATCTAAAACTGCTCTTTAAAAATTTAAGAAAAAGAAGGATAAGAGTTAACTTTTGAGCGGTAGGAGAAGGTAAGCGTGGCCAGGGGGAGAAAAATGAGAAACGGTAGTTAGTAGTGGAGCGTAGGCTGTGCCAAGGGGAACTAGCTAATTCTGTGAATTGTTCATTGTTTTAATTACCAATTATTTAAATCATCATGGTAACTTAATGAACTAGATAGTAGTATCATTCCCATTGTAATAAAGGAAGAAATTGCGGTTTGGAGCATTTAACTTTCCCAAGGGCACACAGCAGAGCTGGGGCTCCATCCCAGGCCCGTCTGATGTTTAAACCTTAATCACAGCTCTGTACTGCAAGACCTTAAAATACCAATACGTGTTTGTTTTTTTTATTAGAAAACAGAAGCAGGAAATTCTGCCCAAAGGCATAACCACATGCAAAGGCACAGAGATGGGGACAATCATGAAATATCTGGAAAAGGTGAGGCTTAAAATGTTTGGTGCTTATTCTTTACAAGTAGCACCAGGAGAGGTGACTAAAGACGGGAGTCAGAATGGGACGGTGAAGACTTGGCACGAGTCTCGGTGTTTAAACGACAGGAGACGAGGGGTTTCCCAGGGTGCGGGGGCAGGGGTGGGTACGGGCGGCTCAGGCAGCAGTGCTCAGTCCACAGCAGGCAGTGGCAGGGCAAGCGGCAAGGGCCTGCTGAGAAATAGTCTGCGCCGGTTGTGGCAGTTACGGCACCTGGAAGCCAGGACCACGCACCACGTGGCTCTCCAGCTCTTACAGCAACACGTGGTTAAGCCTTCAGAAAATACCTAATGCCTTTAATTAAATTTTTAGAACTACTTATTAAAGATAATTTTATTGCCCTTGCATAGGTATATGTCTGCTTTTCTCTTTAATATGATTTCCGCCTGGCATTTATTTTTTTAATAAATTAGTATCTACTTCCCCTTTTCCTCCAAGTTAATTGGTTTCTGCTTCCTATATTCAAGAAAGAATTATGTCTCCCTCCACCTCATTTAATGGATTCACTGCAGCTGAAATATTTTAAGTTTATAAAATTTGACAGAACTGAAAGGTCAAGGAAATTAAAATGTCCCAGCGGTGATATTTAACCTGGGTGGCTTTAGATGGATTTACCATCTGATCAGACTAATTGATCACAATCACCACCATCACTGTATCCTCAACATGTTACAGGTATTATGCTATATACTCTGAATGAAATATTTGGTACATACTTTTAAAACGGTGATCATTTACATTTTTACTTAAGAAAACCAAAGCTCAGAAAGATGCAATCACTTGCCCAGTTTCTCACAACCAATAAGTAGCAAAACCAGGCCTCAAACTCATATCATTCCCACCTAAACCCTATATGCTCCCCCTACCTTTGTTTGCCACCATCCATAAGTGCCAATATCAGCACTTAGGTCTTCACTCTTCCCTAATCACAATCAATACCATGAGCCACTTCAACTGCACTGTTTTTTATTTAAAGACAGTTTCCATGGAAAAATTTCCTCCCACCCATCCCAGGATTTATAATTCTGCTTTCAGGACCAAAGCACAATTTTCTTCTTAGCAAAATTAATTAAGGGCTTTGATAGGAGGCGACTGAAAAGTTTTTGCTCAATCTGCGTGTCAGGAGTGGGCTCTGTGCTTGTAAAACTGCAGCAGGTGGACACTTCAGGGCTTTTGAACTATTTACCATCAGCCAAAGTCACTAGAAGGGAAGGGAAACTGGCACTAGCAGTTGGACCTATTCTCCTTGACAGTGCCAGCGAATCTGCCGTCCCTTTCATGACCGTTGCTGTGAAGCTAGTTCAGGGTCTCGCCTCTTGCATTCATCCGTCAGGAATCCGCTTAGCATGCTCTTATTGAAGCCTGCCGCATGCCCAGCATTTTGGTACAGGCTCTCCCCTTTTACCTTCAAACCACCGTGAGAGACGTTCCCTCTGCTCGCCTCCATTTTGTACATCGAAGCTCAGAAAGTCACTTACTCGTTATCACCCAACCTCGGAGAGACAGAGCAGAGCTGGAAAGCAGCATTCTCCTGGTCGGTTCCCAGTTCTCTGAGCACCTGGCTGCGGGAAGCACCCGTGGGGCAGTGCTGGAGTCCCCGTCCCCACACACAGACGCACAGCTGGTGGCTGAGCAGTCAGTCGCCTCCTCCCCAGGGGCGCAGTCTTCACATTTCCCCTCACATAGGCTGCCCCTCAGGGGCCGGGGGAGGAAGGAAGTCACAGGGCGGAGGACGCGAGGACGGGGAAAGGAAGGTTCAGAAACAGGAAGGTAACATCAGAGGGGAAGTATCATGATTTGAAGGCGTGTTGGCAGGGAGGCAGTGAATTCCTGAGTGTGTATCATCTTTACAGGCATATCCTGTTAGACACTTTCACTTACGTTATTTCACTTATAGCTCACTAAATTACCATATTTATAATCCCCACTTTACAGACAAGAAAACCAAACTTAAGAGAAAATAAATTTCTCAGCTTAAATGATTACAATACAAAGGATGTCAAAACGCCTGGGGTGGGAGGGAGACAAAGAAGTGATTTCATGGAATCAACACTAGCCTACTAAGATAAACACAGAGCAGAGACCCTCTCCTGGAATGGGAAATCGGAGCAATCTCCTTGAAGGAGGAGGTGTCTGAGCTGAGCAGACAGAACTCGTTACGTGGGCTATGCTGGCTTGGGTGAGAGGGTCACACAGAAGACACAGGAGCATTAGAAAGCAAGTTTGGGCAGAACGTTTAGAGTTTTAACTCTCACGCTAAGAAGCCTGGACTTGATTCTCTTAGCTGTGGGGTGGTGTCTTCGTTTGTGAGTTGGAAGAGCCTGGGCCCTCAGGTGGTTCCGTTTAGTACCTGAAGGGGATTATCTAGTTCCTGCAAAAGTGTGACAGGCGCTGGGATGAAGAATGCAGTGAACCCTCCCGGACTCCAATTGCACTGCAGAAGTTGCTCATGATGAGCAGGGAGTGGGCTGGGCATGTTTTGCGAGTGCCCAATATAGCACTTTGGGTATAATTGGCACTCGATAGGTATTAGGTGATTTTGGGCACGGGGAGGAAGGACTAGGCTCTGCCTTAGGTCAGGCTACTAGTCCCAGAGAAGGGTTCAAGTGATTTGTTAGGAGCATGTCCTCAGGAGGCACGAGTGAAGCCAGGTGGAGGAAACATTCAAACAAGAGCATGGTCTCAGCAGGGACCTTCAGTCTGACCCCACATGGAAGCTCCAGAATGCAAATTGCAAAACAGAGTCCACCTCCTTTAAGTTAAGGATTTCTTGAGGCTTAACTGAGGGAAATTCTGCAGAAAAAAAGGTCAGCTATGAGCCGTTATCAGGGAACGGGTGGTGGTGAAGCATCTGGGAAAGTGGATCTGGGCAGGCACCAAGAACCTCCACTAGAGCAGTGGCTTCCAAAGCATGTCACGATGAGAACCAAAACATTGGTATACCAGCACATATGTTCTGTATGTCCAATGGGATCAAACTGAGGGGTCAGAAATAAATCCTCCCATCTATGGCCAAGTGATTTTTGACAAGGGTGTCAAGTCCATGCAATGGGGAAAAAAGAGCCTCTTCAATAAATGGTGCTGGGAAAACTGGATATTCATCTGAAAAAGAATGAAGGTGGAACTCAACCACACACTGTACACAAAAACTAACTCACAATAGACTGAAGTCCTCAATAAAGAATAAAAACAATAAAACTCTTAGAAGGACACACCTTCAGGACCTCAGATTAGGCGATGAATTCCTAGACTTTACACCAAAAGCACACAACAAAAGACAACATAGATAAATTGTACTTTATCAAAAGTAAAATCTATTGTGCATCTAAGAACATTATCAGGAAAGTGAAAAGACAACCTACAGAAAAGGAGAAAATATTTGATAAGGATTTAATATCCAGAATAAATAAAGAACACCTACAACTTAACAACAAAAAGAGAAACAACTCCATTTAAAAATGGACAAAGGATTTAAGTAGACATTTCTCCAAAGAAGATATACAAATGACCAAGAAGCACATGAAAAGATGCTCAACATCTTTAGCCATTACGGAAATGCACATCGAAACCATAATAAGATACCACTTCACACCCACTAGAATGGCTATTATTAAAACAAAAAGTAAAATAAAATGGAAAATAACAAGTGTTGGAGAAGATGTGGAAATATAGAAACACTCATACATTGTTAGTGGGGATGTAAAATGGCACAGCCACTATGGAAAATTTGGTGGTTCCTCAGAAAGTTAAGTATAGAATTACAATATGATCCAGTAATCCCACTGCTAGGTATATATCCAAAAGAAATGAAAGCAGGAACTCAAGCAAACATTTGCACACCAATGTTCATTGTGGCATTATTCACAATAGTTAAAAGATGGAAGCAACCCAAGTGTCCAACAACAGATGAATGGATATATATAAAATGAAATGTTAATCAGCTGCAAAAAGGAATGAAATTCTGAAGCGTGCCTCAAGATAGATGTACTATGAAGACTCATGTTGAGTGAAATAAGCCAGACAAACAAGAACAAATATTGCATAATATCACTGGTATGGAATAATTCAAATATGCAAGTTCATAATCAGAAATTACAGGTTACCAGAGACAGGCATTGGGGTGAGAAATGGGAAGTTAACAACTAATTGGCATGGAGTTTCTGTTTGGGGTGACAGAACAGTTTTGGTAATGGATGGTGGTGATGTTAGCACAACATTATGAATGTAATTATGTATTTAACACCACTGAATTGTAAAATTGAATGCAGTTAAAATGGGAAATTTTACTTTGTATATACATTACCAGAGTAAAAAACAAATGAAAAAAAAAAAATGCCATAGAATGGTACAACACAAAGAATGAAACAATAGTCAATTTCAATTATATAATTATAATAATTATACTTATATTGGTTTATCAATGGTAATAAAGTAACCACATTAATGTACAATGTTAATAATAGGGAAAACTGTGGAGGGGGATATGGGAACTCTGTACTTTCTGCATGATTTTTCAGTAAATTTACACCTGCTCTAATAAAAAACAAATTAAAATTTTTAAAAATGCATTGCACTGGGAACTTGTTAGAATTGCAAATTCTCAGGCACCTCCCAGACAGACCAAATCTGAAACTCAGAGTGTGGGGCCCAGGTATCTGCTTTATCCTGCCCTCCAGGTGATTTGGATCACAGTGAAGTTTGAAAAGCATGGCACAACAGGATCCATATTAGGCTCTCTCAGCTTATATCCTCCCTCCTGCTAGGAATCAATTTCCTATTTATGTAGTCCATGAAAAAAATAAACCTGACTTTGACCTAACATGGCAGAGGGAGAGGTGGTGAAGAGAGGAAATGTCACTGTAGCTCGAGGTATGCTCAATATTTGTGAATTTCTGGATTTCCTCCCTATGGTGGTTTGGAACTGTATGTATCCCAGAAAATCATGTTCTTAAACCTGGTCCACTCCCATGAGTGTAAGCCTGTTGTAAGTAGGCTTCCATGAGGTTACTGCAGTTAAGGAGTGGCCCAGGGTGGCTCTGAATCTTCTTACTGGATTCTGTTATAAACAGAATGAATACACAGAGGAGAAAGCCACAGAAGCAAGAATCTGAAGCAGCAAACCCTGGAAGAGAAGGGAGGGTCCAGCAGACAGATGCCGCCATGTGCCTTGCCATGTGACAGAGGAGTCCAGGGTCGCCGGCAGCCGGTCTTCAGGAATAAAGCGTTGACTGGATGAAGGCTTCATTTGGGCATTTTCCCAGCCTCAACACTGTACGCTTGAAAGCTAATACGTTTCCATTGTTAAAAGCCCCCCCCATTTTATGGTATCTGCTTTCAGCAGCCCAGCAAACTAAAACACTCCCAAATACTGTGATAACAATCAGTCAAATTGAAGGGTGGCAAGTAATAAACTCACTCTGTAAGGCCTAGAGGACATAATGAAGGCTGGGGGTAAAACTTGGACTCCATGTAACACAGACATTTTGAAAACGGAGACAACTCTGCATTATACAAATGACAGCAGCTCCCATTTATTGGGGACATACTATGTGCTGGACACTTAATTCAAGGAGGCATAGAATCCAGAGCTTTAAGTAAATCAGAGAAAAACAGATTTCCCTGTTATAGGTAAAGGTATTAAAGGTAGGTGACAGACCCTGGTATCAATTACAAAACCTGGATTTGAGTGGACTTGCAAAGAACAAGGCCTTTACGAACATGACTTCAGTCTCAAAAGAAGGTCCTTATGAGTGGAAGCACAGAGATGGCTCTGCAAGCCCTCCCAGGGGCAATGAGCCTGGTCCCGTTAGCACAGCTCAGCACCAAACTGGAGGCCTGCAGGGAAGCCTTACTGCCAGTTCCAGAGCACATGGAGCATTTGCTCCACGGCAACATCTCTTCATCCTCCAGAAGGTGAGCTGTGCCCCTGGAAGACTAAAAAGAACTACAATTCTTGGGGCCAAATTAAAATCTCTGAGTGGGACCCCAAATACAGCAGAACAAAAGGATGAGACAAGTCTCCATCTCGAGAAGCACTCTGCAGTGTGACAAGTGACAGTGGTGGACAGCAGGTCAGAGGCAAAGCCCAGAACTGAAGGAGGCCCAAGAAGCTGGCTGGGAGCTCAGCCAAGAGAACAGCCTGGGTGGGGGGGACACATATCAGTAGCCCGGGAGGGTCTTCAGGGTGGAGTCGGTGCCAAGAACAGGTGTCCAAGTGGCATCCGAGGAGCACACCAGGCTGGCACCACCAAGTGTGCCAGAGCCTAAGCCAAGAGGCAGGGAATAAAGGAGAGGGGGGAGGGAGGGAAGGAGGGAGCCCTTTCCCAGCACAAGGCGGGTGGCGACATCTCCACATCGCAGGGCAGGCCCAGGCAGATGGCCACATGAGATCTGAGAAGGGGACAGCGTCTGATGTGACGGCGTCTTACAGCCCAGCCACACAACAGTTCTACGGTTTTATAAACCTAAACTTCTCAAACTTACTGGACAGGTAATGATAGAAAAATACAGTACTTCTTTCTTCCTTCTTTGGAGTTTAGCCATTCTTATTTCTCTCTAAAGAGAGGCTGGGTGTGCATTCTCTGGACTGAACACGTTATCAAGTCCCAACAGTGTCTGTCTTCACTGAATGCTGGTGTAAGAAAGCTCTTTGAAAGCTCCCTTCCTCCACTGCCACCAGGAATTCTTTCTGTTGGGATCCTCTCTCTCCTGCTACCTTTACTTTGAGGAGAAATTCAAAGACGCTTCCCTGCTGTAATTGTCCCCCAAGGGTGCTGCAGACTACGTACCGAATTGCGTTTGAAGAAGCAATTTCTGCTGCAGGAAAGGTTCACAATCTTCTGGGGAAATACATATATATATATATAAATATATATGACATTTTAAAAACCCTGTATCTGAGGTCTGAGTAGTGGCTCCCAGTGGGAAGGGCCAAATCTCAAGGCCAGAAGCCTTTTGGAGTTGAAATGTTTGTGCTGCCTGACGGGCCTCAAACATCTGTACACCAGGTATTGAAGCTAACACTGATCCCAGAAGGAACGGCTCGGCAGACTCCCGCACCCGTCAGCTCAGGGTAAATGCCAGGTCTCCCAAGATGAGTGAGACCAAGCGTTCTTATTTAGACAATGGAGACGGCAGGTCCTAGAGAATTGTTAGTCAGCAAAACTCAGCTTTGGAAAGGGCGCGCTTTGAGAAGGGAAACGAAGAGGTATGAAACCAGCGTTTGGCCTGCCGGGGAGCAAAACCAGCAGGTTACAGAGAAAGACCACAGACTGCCGAGGACAGGAGAGGCGGTGCAGGCAGCCCAGAGAACAGGATTCTCACTTTGGAAAGTTCTGTGAACTTCTTCCAACTATGATATCAGCATCAAAACATGCCTTCACAACGACCGCCTTAAAGAACAGAGAGTCTGCAACTGCAGGTAAGAAAGTCCCATCCATCTGCCCCATGGAATGTTTAAGTCCCCCTCAGTTAGAGGTGCAGTGGGCATCCCAGAACCCTCAGGACTGGGGAATGGACAATGGACTAGAGCAGACTTACAGTTGTTCTACTGTAGACTTATTGTGATCCTAGCAATGGAAGAACTTTCATCATTGATGTGGAGGCAGTGGCCACTGGAGGTTCAGAGCGGAGGGAGAGGGAAAATAGGTATAATTTGGGGGCGTTTTCAGGCCTTGGGAATTGTCCTGAATGACATTGCAATGACAGATATAGGCCAGTGTATACCTTGAAATAACTTGCAAAAAATGTGCAGGAGAGAGTTTAAACTATAATGTAAACTACAATCCACACTTAGTGGCAATGCTCCAAGATGTGTTCATCAATTGTGGCAGATATAACACACTAGTGAAGGATGCTGTTGATGTGGGAAAGTGTGGGAGGGCTAGGGAGAGGGGCATATGGGAATCCCCTATATTTTTTGTGTAACATTTATATAATCTAAGTTTCTTTAAAAAAATTAAAGTAAAGTATATTAAAAAAAAACAAACATGTCTTCAGGGGCTGCCCTCAGGAATCCATCTGCTTCCACACAGCCCAGGGACCTTCCTTTCCCTTACAGCCACAGCCCTCCTTCCGGAAGCCTTTTTGGGTGGCTCTCATCAACACAGCAGCCCTGCTCCCAGAGGCCTGGGCCCCTCGTCTGGGTGGCGGGTGCCAGGGTGCCTCTCACGGAACCCCGAGGGCAGGGCCCTAACTTCCTGTTGGGTCCACTTTGGTTGTCCCAGGGCTTCTTCGGAGTGTTGGGGATTAAAATACAGGCTCTGGAAGAAGAGATATTTTGCTGTCAGTCCTGCCTTGTCACTCTCGTCTCCTGGGACAAGGAAAAGTTATGGCAAAAACGTCAGTTCTGTTGACTTTCTCTAAATGTCAATAATCTTCCCAGCCCTCCTTGAGTACTTCCCATAATGCACAACAGACACTAGTCAGTAGACAGGAACACTCTTTTGCATTTTTAAAAATAACTTTATTTAAATTCCTTCTAGTCTTAAGACAGATTTCTTTGGATCTGGTCTCATTTCATTTTGTGCTTTCCTTGGTTTTAAAATTCTGACAGGATTCACTAAGCAAACTCTGGTGGTTCAAAATGTTTAAGACCTTCCAAAATTGGGTGCATTCATTGTAGAAGAGGAAAATATGGTATCCACCATCTTTCATGTAATTATGATATTCCATACCCTACTTAATTCAACATATCTGAAAAACAGATAATACGTGTAGGAGAAGTAAAGCTATTTCCATTCTGTTTCTCTCCACTCATTTGTAACCCGCTGTCTTCTGGGCACTGGGCCAGCCTGTAGGACTAACAGCATGAAGAAGAGACAGTACCTGCCTGAAATGTACTAGTATTGGTGGACCAGTCGTACACGAGGAGCGCCTGTTGTCAAGAGTGCTGTGGTAGAAATGAGAGCTCGCACGCAGGATGATCGGCAACGACCTCTGCTTGAAGGATTGCAGAGCCCTGTTCTCTGAGGAACGTGGAGTTTGTCAGACACCCACAGAGAAGAGAGGGAAGTGGGGGTGGCCACAGGAAATGGCAAGGGAGGCAGGTTCTTAGATAAAGAGGAACAAAATTTAAATCTGTGGCATTTTCTGGAAACAACAAAAACTTCCTTGTGGATAACGAAAGATATAAATGGTGAGAATGGAGAATTATACAAGGGCCTGTATATGAAAAATATTTGATAAAAGGAAGCTTAACTCTTATCCCGCAGCGGAAAGCCAGTGATGAGTTTCAAGCATGGGAGTGCAAGATCAAATCGTTTGGGAAATTCTCTGGAAGAAGTGGGGGATGTTTTAGAGGAGACACAACTGGAAGTCTTGTTAAAATGCTGTTGCGATTACCTAAGGAGCAGAAGATAAATGCCTGTGGTCGAGGCAAGTAGTCTGAAGAGGCAATGACATCAGCCTGCTCGCCGCACACTGTGCAAGCTGATGGGCTACATTTGCTAAGAAAACGAACAGATGGTGAATATATCCCTAGAACAGGGGCTCTGAACCTGTTTTGTTCATGGAC
>JAQZBX010105435.1:0-10851 GCA_029593785.1 Cabassous unicinctus
GGGGTGATGTGTTGGAGTCCTGTATGATGTTATGGATGTTTGTTTTGTAAGTTCACAATGTTTGCTGAATACTTATTGTTTCTGTATGTTCATGTATGAATGATATACTTCAATAAATTGTTTTAAAAAATTATAACTATTTAGACTACTTTCCATTTAGTCTTTATGCATAGCCTCTTGTTTGCCTCTTTATCTTTTGTTTGTAACTTACTATTATAAAATATGCATCTTCATGTTCAACATCAATATCACTTAAAATTACTGAATAATATACTATCAAGTGGATGTACCTCATTTTTTTGCAACAGAAAATGGTTATATTTGAATATATAAATACTGTGCAGACAAAATAAAACAGAAGAATGACTTAAATGGGAAGAAAACATGGTATTTCATGTGCAATGCATGAAAAAGAAAACTGACATTGTTAATCATAAATGAGCCCTTAGAAATCAGTAAAAAATTGACTAATATGTCAAAATAAATGAAAACATTCCAAGAAAAATGAGAACATAGAGGAAAGTGAAATACAAATTACTGTTAATGATGTGATGATGATCAAGCTCAACATTCTTTGTAATATTACATTGCCAAAGATTAAAAATACTGATATAAATATGTGTACAGTTGTAGGAAACAGGGATCGCTCATTCACAAATACTGGGAAAGAAGACTGATAAGTTCTGCCTTAAATCTGATGTAATTCTGCATTTACACTCAAAATAGAAATTTTGCAAATCCTTTGACATAGCAGTTTCAATTCATAGGAATTTTTCTAATAAAGCTATGAGAAAAATTCAAAATAATTTACATATAAACATGTTAGTTTTACAGAAAATTTGTAGCTAATATAAAGATTAAAGAAGAATGTATAAACAATAAATTATGGAAATCTATATCATAATCATATAGACAATAAACAAGGGGTTCAACAGAATGTGAAAATCAAATCATGGTCCTGCCCCCAAAAAACGACTGGCCTATTGTATATGAACATACCCCAAAAGAATATGCACAAAACCCCATTAATAGCAGATAGTACTGGGGAGTAGAATTAGGAGAAAAGGCACTCAGAAGTAAAAGTATTATATTTTACAAATTTCTATGTCTTCTAAATTATTGGAAAAGATGATTTTTCATGACTCAATTTAAAAAATTTATCCTGTGACACTAATGGGACCACTGAGATGGAGCCTTCAGTTCCATCATCTTGAGCTGCTCTGTGTAGTAATGTCTCCACCACTCAAGTTCCTAAGATTTAGTTCGATGGAAGCAATGAAAGCAGTTGAGATGTCTAGTTACAACTCTTTACGATGATACCCTATGGATCACTTCTAAACAGGAAAATTTTAATTTTTCAGTCCAGTTTTTCTTATCTTCAAGGAGTACCTAATGCAACACACAAAAGGGAAGAGTCTCCAAGCCTTACGAAGACTGTATTTTAGTTTTGGTGAAGGTGGTTGTGGAAGCAATGATATCAGTTTCCTATGTGGTCAACACAATCATATTCCGAGGGTTATTCCTATGAGTGAAGAATCCTTCAGTGAGGAGTACAGCAACAGCTCATTCACTGGTGGTGCCATTCTTGGGATTAAAAATAAAGATGGGAAAAGTATACCTTCTTGAAACTATCATCTCCTATGGACTGCAGTTAAGACATATTCCAATTTTTAAAACTTATTTTTCTATTGATGGTCATTTATATACTTGGCAAGTTGTTATAAGTAATGCTGTGGTGAATTTATATACTAGACACAATTACACATTTAATTTTTTGTATGTTTGAATTAAAGAGATATATGAGGGAAAATGAAACAGTATCTGACACATAACAGGCAATGTTAGACTGGTAAAGATTAATTCCCTACTGTGTGAAGTTGAGAGCTAGAAAGAGAATTAATGAATGAAGGGGAAACCAGATAAATTCAGTCCTTGCACACACCACCAACTACATTGAATAACAATGTAAATTGACTTTCTGTAAATTGACAATTGCTAATAATAATACAGCCTGTTATTTCAAACATTACTTTCTTTTCATATAGATCTTGAAAAAGCCATAAAATATTCATTTTGTAATATTTAAGTAGTTAGAGAAGCCTAATTTTGTTTCATATTTTGTCTTGCTCTAGTCTCATGATTTCCCAAAATAGATATAGTATCTGAAAGAAGAATTCATAGGCAAATGTCATACTTTTCTGGGTTCAGCTAATTATATTTCTGCTTTTGCTTAGAATAAGATTAATTTTCCTATTCTGCTAATAGCCCATGTGATAGCAAAATGCCTTCAGTATTTTTATGCTAGGAAAAGATGCCTTTGGCATTTTAAAGGATTGAGGAGCTATTTCAGATAAGCCATCATGTGCTTAAAGATTAATTTATTCATATAAAATGTTCAATAACCAGAAAAGGTTAATTTAAATAAAACCTTTTCACAATTAAGTTATTTTTTGGTTATGGACAGTGATTTCTTCTAAGAAATAAAGTGCCTATTTACATGAAGAATAACTGAAATAATGGTAAACACATATTGAGTCCAGTCAAGTTAAGCAGTAGCTTTGTTTTTATAGATGTCATTAACTTTCAACTATATTTAAGCATTTATAATGAAACCTTGCAATTGGAATAATAACTTTGCTCCTGAGTCTTATAAATATTTTTCAGCTTCTTTCTTCAAAACTCCCTGCCTGGTAATCACTCTTTTCAAGGAGGAAATGGACATAATCATAAGTGATTATGCTATGCTGCAAACTTTTTTTTTAATCTAAAAAGTCCACTTACCATCCACTTCGAATAAACTCGGAAACTATAGAGAGCTGGAGGCATTCAAATCTATTAATACAGAAATTAATGGCAACATATTTAGGAGGGTATTACATTTTATAAAGATTTTGTTTGATAGCACCATGTCCTTTTCTTTTTCTGATTTCCCACAATGTGCTTAATTATTTGTGGAATAATTTCATGTCTATCTTCCCATCTAGACCATGAACCCCATAAGGGCAGAGACTGACTATATTGCCAGCACCTGGCACATAGTCTGCCTGAAGTAATTTCCAGTCTGCACTACTACTCGGAGTAAGGAATTTCTTAAGTTTATGGCTCTTATTTTATTTACTCAAAGCATTTTTTTTCAAGCTCTTAGGGGAGCCCTTTCATCTTAGAATTTGGCAAGCAGAATTTGTCTCCTTAGCTATAACCATTCAAAGCTGTCTTGGTTTAGATCCCACACTGAGATCTCTACTTTCCACATCTGTGAGTCCCAATGTGCAGGCTGTCTTCCCAAGCAGGTTCATGCTGCCTTCATCAGTTTCCTTGGTTGGGGTGGTGGCCACTATATTTTTCAGGATGCTTCAGAATATAATGAAATAAAGATGGTGAGGATAGCTTGCTAACTATAGTTGCTCAGGCTGCTACCACCCCTTAAGTAGCTTTCTAACCTCTGGATTGGAGGGTGGTGGCATTGGGATGGGACAGGGGTTGGTGGGGATGTTGGCTTGTAGTTCTTCCTCCAAACCTCAAGCACATGCCTTTTCTTTTTCATTGCTCCTTTAGAATTTGCTTCTACAAATAATCCTCTCAAAAGAACACTATTTTGAGTGTGAAAATTATTGCCCTGTGGAGAGCTTAGGGTGGAAACCCTCACTGAGCTCTACTGTGGGCATCCATCTGCTCTCAGTGCTTATGATTCTCTGAAACTCTATTTTTTTAACGTCAGTGCTCTTAACACCCTGAACTATCCTGTTTCCCAGAAATCCCCGCAAGTGGCCAAAGGCCCCTAAGACTGTAAATCCTCCCATATCCCCTTTTTCTCTAGCCTTCCTTTCATCTCAATGTTGGCACCCCATGGCCTCAATGACCCAGCCCAGAATGCACAATACACCATATCCCATACAAACATATATAACAGAAAATTACAAACATTCTATCATTATTCACTTTAGCATGGTGAAACTTAATATGTATTCAAGCATTTTATAGGTTATGACTCTTTTCTGTTTGTCTGTCTATCTGGTCCATCCTCAGTTCTACCCTCAATCTAATTCCAGAGCTATTTCTTCCAGTTCCTTAAAAATAAGGCACTAGATCCTAGATCTTCTCCTCAGTTCCAGGATTAGATATTCTCTTGACAGCTTCCCTATTTCAGATTGAGTAGCTTTTTTGTGCTTTATGGACACATTTCCTACCTCAGACATTTGTCATATTGAAAGTAAGGTATTTCATTCATGTCTGACCCTATCCTATCTTCTGTTTGACATGTTTCCCATATTTTCAAGTCATGATATTTCCAAAACAACTCCAATTTCTTTTCATTTGTAAACTTCTTTTTTCAGTTATCCTCTGCAGCTTTCATATTATCCTTCCTGGTGTCTTTAGATTGCTCCACATTGAAGGGCACTTTTGCCAGTTATACATCTTCTTTCGTTACTTCTCCTTTCCAAATTTAGCATGGCAGAACTTTTTGTTATAGTTCTTTTATTCTGTCAAGAGTGGGCATTCTCAAGTGGTCACAGGTACCTAGAACTGCTCATCATGCTCCTAGTAAAGGCACATAATAAATAGATTAGGACATGGTTTAACCGTTTATTTTTATATCCTTCCTGAAAATGCTGGTCCAATTTTTTAAAAAACACACTTGTCTAAGTAAAAATAAAAAACCACAAAGACCAAAAAAAATTTAGTAATAATGACTAACATATAGTTGTCACCTTAGGACTCTTCCTTCACCATCAGACTGGGCTTACTATCTTCACTCTCTCGTGTACATCTTCTGTTTTATACTCCTTCTCTTACAGTTTCTTGATTTAGTTTCTTGTTTTGGTGAAGTGCATCTTGTAGTAGCTTTCTAAGAAAGGGTGAATGGGGAGTAAAAGTTTTGAGACCTTGAACCTCTAAAAATGTCTTTTTTCTCTCACATACATGATTCATAATTCGGCTGATAAGATTCTAAGTCTGGAAATCATTCTCTGTCAGATTTCTGAATGCTTTGCTCCATTCTCTATAGTTCCTGCTTACTTTGGGGAACTCAGAGTCATTCTGGTTCGTGATCCCATTTAAGTGTCCCCCACCTTTTTTTTCCCCTCTTTGTAGGATTTTCTATTTGTCTCCAGTGTTCTTAAATTTGGTGATAATAAACCTTTATGTGACTGTATTTGCATTATTGTGTTGGGTACTATTTTAATCTGGAAAGTCATATCCTCAGCTCTGGGAACTTTTCTTGTGTTTATTTTATGATTTCCTCCTACCAAATTTCTCAGATTTTTTTCTGGAACCTGAAATGTTGAAGCTCCTGTATTGGTCCTTTAATGTTCTTATCTTTTCTATTATCCATCTTTTTGTCTTTTTGTAATACATTCTGGGGACTTTTCAGTTCTGCGATCACATTTTTAATTTCTCAGACTTTTCTTTTTGTTCTCTGAATATTCCTTTTATCACATTCTCTTCCTATTTTATGGTTGCAAAATCTTCTCTTAAGTCTCTCTAAGAATATTAACAATAGTTCTCTTGGCATTTATCCCTCCCTCCATAGTCTCTGTTTCACCCAAGTTCCTTTTTTCTGTTTGATTTCTCTCTTTCACATTACAAGTTTCCCCTGGGTGTACGGTCATCTTTGGTTGTCTGCTTATATATAAGAATGTAGGATTTAAAGAGCTAATTGGAATCTCTAAGTTCATAGAGTTTGAAGATTGTAAATCTGACTGTAAAGTGATCTTGCTGGGTGGTTTAGTTGGGGAATCTTTGATGTCACTACTTTTAGTTTTTTCCTCCTGGGCTGGTCAGATAAGACTTTTCCATTCTTCCATCTGAAGAGTAAAAGTTTAGCTTCTAGTATTTCAGAGCTGGATTGAACAAAATGGTTATATTGGAAAGGGCTTGGCAACAAATACGCATACATTCTCTTAATCTCGCTGTTTTCAATAAGGTGCCCCCAACTTTGTGCTTCAGATTCCCCAGTCCAGAAAGCTGTTGTATCTCTCCTGAAAATACGTCCAGTGAAAGAGGAGTGGTAGTGCAGCTTCTCATGGCTGGAAGAAATCTGACTGTTTCTTAAACAAATTTTGAATGAATCATACATATTTCAGTCTCTCTACTTCTATCCGCACTTCCAGAAGACTCAGATACTGCCAAAGCCTGAAACTTTGGGGATTTTTAGTGTAAAACAAATTTCCTTCTTGGCTTTCTTGCTCTGGCTTAGTAATTTAATTCTGGAGGATCTACTAAGTTCTTTACCACACATCCATCATCTTTGAAGTTTCCAAAACTTAGTTGTTGTTTCTTCTCCAATTTCCCCTGCTTTGGGGCCTCAAAAAACTTCACTGTCATTTTAATTGGATTTGGAGAGGACAAAATTTGATGCATGTGTTTAATCTACCCTCTATATCTGAAAGCTCCATTAAATATTTAACAAGTATATTTAATAAAGTCTAAATTTAATCAATAGCTTTAGTCTTCATCTCAAAAATAAAAGGGCTTTAGAATCCTCTAATACTGATCATTACCATATTCCCTATTAATGTTGTTCAGTGTTTTAATTCCACCTTATAGTTATCCCCTATACACAAATTACCCATTATCACTCCTGTTATTGTTTTTTTATAAGAATGATTATTTAGATATAACCAGGCATTTACAAATTTCTTGGCTCACAATTTCTTCTCTTTTTTTTAGCAGTTTTATTGAGATATATTCACATATTATACAATCTATCCAAAGTGTACAATCAAGGACTTTTAGTATAGTCACAGTGTTGTGCATTCATTACCACAAAAATTTTTAGAACAATTTTATTACTCAAAAAAAAACACAAAAAAAAACCTCCACGCCCTCTAGCAGTCACCTCTCAATCCCTCTATCCTTCCCCAGCCCTACATAACCTCTAATCTAATTGAATCTTTATAAATTGATTTATATTTACATTTTATATAAATGGAATCATACAATATGTAGAACCTTGTCTCTGGTTTCATTCACTTAGCATAATGTGGGGTTTTTTTCTTGCTTAATATTAACATCTTGTAACAAAAACATACATTTGTTCAGTTTCAAAGGAAAACAGTATTATATATGCAATATTACCCATTTTCATATTTCACATGAGGTTTCACTATGCTATACAGTCCCACATTACATTTTTTAGCTTTCATATATGACCTTAGACTTTCCTTTCAAGCACTGTTATGCCCATATAATACAGCACTGCTAGTTAGAAAACACTGTGATGTGCTTTCACCTTTTCTATTCATTTGCAAAGATTAACAAACAACCTTTTAATCAATTATGCACAGATTAAAATTTAACTTTCCATTCTCTAACCTCATTCTATTTTCTGGTGACCTATATTCTAGTTATTAACTCCATGAGTTTACACAACATAGTTAGTTCAAAATAGTGTAATCATATAGTATTTGTCCTCTTGTCTGGCTTGCTTCACTCAAATTAATGTCCTCCAGGTTCATCCATGGTGTCATATGCTCCACAACTTCATTTCTTCTTACAAGTGAATAATATTCCATCGTGTGTATATACCACAGTTTGTTTATCTGTTCATCCATTAACGGACACCTGGGTTGTTTCCATCTTTTGGCAATCATGAATAATGTCTCTATGAACATCGGTGTGCAGATGTCTGTTTGTGTCCTGATTCTGGGTATATACCTAGTAGTGGTATTGCCAGGCCATGTGGCAAATCTATATTTAACTTCTACAGGAACTACCAAACAGTCCTCCACAGTGGCTGTACCATTCTATGTTCCCACCAACAGTGAATAAGAGTTCCTATCTCTCCACATCCTGTCCAACACTTGTAGTTTTCTGTCTTTTTAATAGTGGCCATTCTAATAGGTGTGAAATTATATCTCATTGTAGTTTTGATTTGCATTCCCCTAATCCCTAGTGATGTTGAACATTTTTTCATGTGCTTTTTCGCCATTTGCATTTCTTCTTTGGATAAATGTATTTTCAAGTCTTTTGCCCATTTTTTAATTGGGTAGTTTGTCTTTTTATTGTAGAATTATAGCTTCTCTTTATAAATAATGGATATTAAACCCTTATTGGATCTGTGATTTGCAAATATCTACTCCCATTGAGTCAATCAGCTGCCTTTTCACCCTTTTGACAAAGTCCTTTGAGGTGCAAAAGTGTTTAATTTTGAGGAGGTCCCATTTATCTATTTTTTCTTTTGTTGCTTGTGCTTTGGGTATAAGGCCCAAGAAACCACCATCTACCACAAGAACTTGAAGATGTTTCCCTACATTTCCTTCTAGTAGTTTTATGGTCCTGGCTTTTATATTTAGGTCTTTGATCCATTTTGAGTTGATTCTTGTATAGTGAATGAGATAGTGGTCCTCTTTCATTCTTTTGGTTATGGATATTCAGTTCTCCCAGCACCATTTGTTGAAGAGACTATTTGTCCCAGTAACAAGGACTTGGCAAGGGGAGGATTTATTTCTGGACTATCAATTTTATTCCACTGCTCATTGTGTCTATCTTTATCCCATACCATGCAGTTTTTTTGTCCGCCCTCCCCCAAGATGGCTCCGTCTATTTGCTTATTGCTTTTGCTTGTTGTCTGCTCGCTGTCTGCTCGTTTCTTCTTTAGGAGGCACCAGGAACAGAACCCAGAACCTCCCATGTAGGTGGTGGGCTCCCAACTGCTTGAGCCACATCCGCTCCCTGCTCACTTTGTTTTTGTTAGCTATCTGCTCATTGTTTGCTTTTTGTCTTGTTCAATGTCTGCTCATTGTTTTTGCTCAATGTCTGCTCGTTTTCTTCTTGTTATTTGTTTGTCTTCTTTAGGAGGCACTGGCACCTGAACCCAGGACCTCCCATGTGGGAGGCGGGCACCTAACTGCCTGAGCCACATCTTCTCCGCTACTATGCGGTTTTGACCACTGTAGCTTGGTAATATATTTCAAGATCAGGCATTGAAAGCCCTTCCACTTTGCTCTTCTTTTTTAGGATGCTTTTTGCTATTTGAGTGCACTTTCCCTTCCAAATAAATTTGGTAATTGCCTTTTCTATTTCTGTAACGTAGGCTGTTGGAATTTTGATTGGTATTGCATTAAATCTATAAATCAGATTGGGTAGGATTCACATCTTCACAATATTTATTCTTCCAATCCATGAACACGGAATGTCTTTCCATTTGTTTAGGTCTTCTTTGATTTCTTTTAGAGTTGTTTTGTAGTTTTCTGAATATACATCCTGTACAACTTTGGCTAAATTGATTCCTAGGCATTTGAGTCATTTTGTTGCTATTGGAATTAGAATTTTTTCTCTGATTTCCTCCTCAGATTGTTCAATATTAGTGTACAGAAACATTATTGATTTTTGCCTGTTGATCTTATATCCTGCCAATTTGCTGAACTTATTTATTAGCTCAAGTAACTTTGTCATAGACATTTCAGAATTTTCTAAGTATAAGATCATGTTCTGCTAATGGTGAGAGTTTTACTTCCTCTTTTCCTATTTGGATGCCTTTTTTTTTTTCTTGCCTAATTGCTCTAGTAGAACTTCTAGCACAATATTGAATAATAATGGTGAGAGTGGGCATCCTTCTTTTGTTCCCAATCTTAGAGGAAAGCTTTCAACCATTCCCCAATTAAGTACGATGTTGGCTGTGGGTTTTCCATATATGCCCTTTATCGTATTGAAGAATTTTCCTTCTATTCCTATCTTTCAAAGTGTTTTTATCAAGAAAGGATGCTGGATTTTGTTGAATGCTTTTTCTGCTTTGATCGAGATGATCATGTGGCTTTTTTCCTTCAATTTGTTAATGTGGCATATTACATTAATTGATTTTCTTATACTGAACTACCCTTGCATCCCAGGAATAAATTCTTCTTGGTCATGGTGTTTAATTATTTGATATGCTGTTGGATCCTATTTGCAAGTATTTTGTTGGGAATTTTTGTATCTATGTTCATTAGAGATATTGGTCTGTAATTTTCTTGCAGTATCTTTTTCTGCCTTTGGTATTAGGGTGATGTTGGCTTCATAAAATGTGTTGGGTAATTTTCCCTCCTCTTTAATTTTTTGGAAGAGTTTGAAAAGGATTGGTATTACTTCTTCTCAAAATCCTTGGTAGATTTCACCTGTGAAGCCTCTGTTCCTGGATTTTTCCTTTTTGGGAGATTTTTGATGACTGATTCAATCTCTTTAAATGTGATTGGTTTCTTGAGTTCTTGTATTTCTTGTAAAATCAATGTAGGTTGTTTGTGCATTTCTAGGAATTTGTCCATTTCATCTAGGTTGTCTAGTTTGTTGGTATACAGTTTCTCATAATATACTCTTATGACCCTTATTTTTTTGAAGGACCAGGGACCAGGGGTTGATACTGGGACCTCATGTGTGGGAGGCTGGCACTCAACCACTGAGCCACATCAGCTTCCCTGAATTGGTTTTTCCATTTGTTTTGTTTGTTTTTTGTTTTTGTTTTTTCAGGAGGCACTGGGAACTGAACCTGGGACCTCCCAGGTGGGAAGTGGGAGCTCAACTGCTTGAGCAATATCTGCTCCCCTCTTATGATCCTTTTTCTTTCTGTGGGATCAGTCATAACTTCCCCCCCTTTCTTTTTTTTTTTTAAGATTTATTTACTTTTATTTATTTATCTCCCCCTTGCTGCTTGTGCTCACTGTGTCCATTTGCTGTATGTTTTTCTATGTCTGCTTGTTTCCCTTTGTTGCATCATCTTGCTGTGCCAATTCACCACGCTGCGCGGGCCAACTTGCCTTCACCAGGAGGCCCTAGGAACCGAACCTGGGGCCTCCCATATGGTAAACGGGAGACCAACCAATTGAGTCACAGCCGCTTCCCCGCCCCCTTCATTTCTAATTTTATTTATTTGCATCT
>JAQZBX010105436.1:0-10849 GCA_029593785.1 Cabassous unicinctus
TCCGGTCCCCTGCACCTGCGGGGTCCCTGACTGCATAAAACCGGGTCTGGAAGGACGGCTTGGAGGAAACCTTAATCAACGCTCTTTGAAAAGAGTGGACGCAACGGCTTCCCCATGCCCCATGGAGAAGGCCCAGGATAGACAGGAATCTCCCTCCAGGAGGAAGGGTCTGGGGTCTCGCTCGCAGCCCTGGCCGATTCCTGGGTGGGGGTCCCGGATGACTGCTTGGGTGACCTTGCCCCGAGCTCCTCAAGAGATGGAGCCATAAAATGAGGCACCTGTGGGACTGGGGCGGGGGGGAGCCCCGTCTGGCGATGGGGGCTTTCCCATCGGGAGGGTCCTGGAGTTGGGGGGAGAGCCTGGTCCCCGGGGCCCCAGTTGGTGGGTGGTCCTGTGATTCTGCTGGGGGAGCCCCTGTCACTGAAGCCGAGCTTGCCCCCCACCCAATTGGGCATGATGCTGAAGTAGGAGCCACTTTAGATGATTTCGAATGTTTTGAGAATTTCTAAAATCCAGTTAAAAAACTGCTGAGACGTTCCGAATTAAGACCCTGCTCACGCAGCACAAAAAAGTGGTTTCAATGCCTTTTACCTTCCGCCCCCTTGGAGCCTGCAATCTCTTTTTCCAACCGCATCTGATAAAACGTCCTCGAACACACCGTGTTAGTTCCCTCCAAACTCAGCGCCCACGCCGCTGCACCTCTGGGGCCTCTGAGGGGCAAGAGAGGGGCCCCCTGTTCTCACCCTCCTTTCCCCAGAGGGACCCTCCCCTCTCCTGCTGCTCCCCAAACACACACCTTCCCCCTGGCGGCTCCACCTCCTTCCTGCAGGAAAGGAGCAGCTCGCTGGCTGCAGACCAGCCTGCGCCCACTCCAAGGACAGCTGTCTGCACCCCAGACCCGGAGCTGACTGAGGCCCCCCCAACCTGCCTCCCCAACCCCACCGCCCATGTGAGCCTCCACCCGTCTTCTTCTCTACGCACATAGGAACAGGCTGGTACTCAGCTCTGCAAACCTCCAAAATGCCACCTCCATTGTTCCTAAACCCACCTTGAAAGGTAATGGGTCATTAATAGATGCCAGTTGTGAAAAAAAATTAAGCACAAAAGAGTAGACTTGATAAATGTAAGTCATTCTTTACTATACCCAGTAAAAATTACATCAGAGTGAAAAGGTACATTTTCATATAGAATTCAGTAATGAGTGACAGGGATATAAAATTCTTGCTTTTCTGTATTTCTATTGTACTTAGATGGAGATAATTGTCTGAAAATTCTATTTTATTTGTGGTTCCCATTCTAAAACCTCATAAATTATTTATTTTTATTTGGATTGCATTGTTTCTTAGGATTTTACTTCAATGTGTCCACGAGGAATCTGCTAATTTTTATTTTAAAGGGGAAACATTCACACAACTTGATTTCCTTTTGGTAAACGAGCAAACTGCAAGTGCTCTTACTTCTCCTGCAAGCTGGTTTTAAAGCAGCAGGCTGGGGCCCTCCGCCAGGCGAGACCCTTTCCCATCTCAGCTTTACGTCTGTGCCATGTGTGGGTTGCAAACAGCAGTCATTTTTTAATGTTCTCAGGGAAAGGCTTTGGCTGCATTTCAAGTCTTTTATGTCTTCTCCTCCTGATGTTATCTGTAATTAAGCTTTTGATAATTAACATTCCCTCAAAAAGGGAGTCTCTATATCTTTTCCCTTGTTTGTTACAGAACATTAAATTAAAATCGCTGGGCTTCTCCTACCCCCTTTCCTGAAGGTCGACTGAGTTTTAATCTTTTTCTCATGTAAATAATAAGTGGAGTCTGGACAGAAAAGCACTTAATCCAGTAGTAAATACTAGGAAAACATTGTTTTTGTGTAGCTACACTGTCCATTCGAGTCAAAACCAGCCCAGCCAGCCGATGGCCTAGGGCAGCACGCAGGGGACAGGCGGGGGGTTGACAGAAGTCCACCGCCCCACGCCTCCAGCTCCTTTCAGGAGCAGCTTGGCCTGGCATTCCTGCCTTCCTGGGATGGTGATAATGCTGGCAAACAGCTCACACAAACCATCTTGGCTTTATTTTATTCTAGCTATTAGGAAACTAGAGCTGTGCTTGAAATCTGGACGGCACAGCTCTGAGGAGCCCAGCTCTGCAGAGTCATGTTTCCTTTATGCTCTTGCAGGTGGGGGAAGAGCAGCGGGGGTGACTTCCTGAGCATGAGGGGCGAGCAGAAGCTCGAAGCGCTGGACACTGCAGCTGCGGCACAGGCCTTCTGTGCACTTTCCTGATGGAAATAACAAAGTCTCAGAGCGCAGGGCTCCTGTCTCACCCCTGCTTAGGAATCAGCTCCGGCGTCACGAGCCGCGAGACCGAGCAGGGAGACCCACAGCCTCCAGGCAGGCTGCCGCCCTCCGGGTGATGTTTCAAATTCAATTGTATTGTGGTAGCATATATATGTGTGTGTATGTGTGTACACTCTAAAATCTGCCCAGTTTTAACCACTTTTAAGTGTACAATTCAGTGGCATTAATTACACTTAGAATTGTGCAACCACAGCTCATACCCATTAAGCAATACCTTCTCATTCCCCACTCCCACCTTCCACTATTCTGCTTTCTGTCTCTATGAATTTGCTTATTCTCGAGAATTCATATACATGGAATCAAATAAGATCTGTACTTTTTGTCGGGCTTCTTTCACATAGCATGTTTTCAAGGGTTATCCATGTTGTAACGTGTGTCAGAACTTCAGTCCTTTTTTATGCCTGAATATTCCATTGTGCTGTACATATGGACACAGCACACTTAGTTTGTCCATTCATCCGCTGATGGACATTTGGGTTTTTCTGTCTTCTGTCTATTGTGAATAATGCTGCGATGAATATTGGTGTGCAAATACCTGTTGGAGTCCCTGCTTCCTATTCTTTTGGGTTTACACCTAGAAGTGGGATTGTTGGGTCATATGGCAGTTCTTTGTTTCTCTTTTTGAAGAGCCACCACACTGCTTTCCACAGTGGCTGCGCCATCTTACAGCCTCACCAACAGAGCACGAGGCTCTGCTTCCTCCACATCTTGTCAACACTTGTTCCTCCCTTCCTTCCTCCTCCTCCATCTTTTTAAAACAGTAGCCATTCTAATGGGTGTGAGGTGGTATCTAGCAGTTTTAATTTGCATTTATCTAATGGCTAATGATGTTGCACATCTTTTTATGTAATTATTGGCTATTTGTTTATTTTCTTTGGAGAAATGTCTACTCAAGTTCTTTGCCCATTTTTTTAAATTGGGCTGTTTGTCATTCTGTTGTTAAGGTATAGGAATTCTTTATATATCATGGATATTAAAGTTACCAAATATATGATTTGCAACAATTTCCCCCTATTCCACAGGCTCTCTTTTTACTTTCTTGATAATGTCATTTGATACACAAAAGTTTTTCATTTTGAGGAAGTCCAATTTATCTATGTTTTCCTTTTGTTGCTTGTGCTTTTGGTGAATCCATTGCCAAATCCAAAGTCATGATGATTTTCCTCTGTGTTATCTTTTAAGGGTCTTATGGTTTTAGCTCTTATATTTAGGTCTTTGTCCCATTTTGGGTTAATTTTTTTAATATGGTGTGAGGTAGGGGTTCACTTGCATATTTTTGCATGTGGGGACAGAAGATTTTTAAATGAAAGCAGAGTCTATTGTAAAAACTCAAGACAAATCTTCAATAGGAATTCTCTCTCAAACAAGGTTTGAGTGTAATTATTAAAAGGTAACAAATAAGCTAAGTACAACCAGAAATTGATTAGAGCTGTTCTACTCACAAGAGTAAATAATGGATCAGAAGCTTGAAACCTTGGTATTTAAGATTGGGGGTCTTATGGACTGACCTGACCTCTGGATCTATGGAAGTAGACGTATTTGCCAATGGTATCTTTGAAGTTGTTACTAGTTAAGATGAGGCCAAACTGGACAGGGCAGGACCTTAATCCAGGGTGACTAGTGTCCTTATAAGCAGAGGAAATGTGGACACAGTGTGGGAGAGACACATGGGAGGCTGAGGAGGCTCTTTGGGGAAGGTCAGCATGGTGGTGGGGGGCAACATTGGGGGACTGCCACCATACTCAGATTGAGCAGAAATACAATCCATACCAGATATGATTTGTCAGTAACCACAATGTCTCTATGGTATATATAGATTTTATGGTAAATTTATCATGGAATCTGCACAGTGTTGAAACCACACTAGATTGTAGGGCTTTAAAAAAAATCAATATTTTATTTAACAAAAATTTGTTTTTGCTTAAAAACTAGTGAAATTAATATTTAAAAGTCCATGAAAATCCCCCCTGGTGTGGGATATGACTCCCAGGGATAAACCTCCCTGGCACCGATGGATTATTACCAAGCATTAATTAGTGATGCATTTGGAGAAAGACCTTGGCCAAATGGGGGAAGAAAAAAAAATAGAGGTTTTATGCCTAAGAGATTTCAAAGAGAGTCAGGAGGTCATTCCAGAGGTTATGCTTATGCAGGTCTAAGCTAGATTTCACAAACTGCCACAGTTAACAAAGCCACAAAAAAACAGTGCTCCTGAGGGCCCTAGGGACATCCAGACACCATAGGTAAGACACATGGCCTCATGAAATCAAACCCCTTTGGCAGGCCCTATCTGGGAATATATGAAAAACTATTTCCCTAATATAATACAGTTATACTCATTTATAAAGTCCCTAATCATGATTCTTCTACTTCTTTTATCTGACCCAATAATTTTCAATTTACCTGCTATTTCTCAGAGTCTTAACTCTTCAGATTGTTCCTATGCTGGTGGAACCCTGAAACCCAGCAGAGTTGTGGCCAACTCCTACTCTCCAGTTCTTTGGGTCTGCTCTGGACAACTAACAAAATGAGGAGGATGGATCAGCCCTACCTCCAAAACAAGGAGTATCCTCAACTGCAAGCAAAACAATTTCATTGCTCTGTCCCATAATATCTACATCCCTTATCTGCCTGAAGCAGTCAGAGCAGACATCTTCCCAAACCCCTAAAGATTGAGAAATGAACAAAAATGATGGGGGGACTGTAACTACACACCAAAGCAAATTTATTGTTATTGTAGCTATTATCTTGTGTTTATTGAGTAACTTGTAACATTGAGCTGATATAATAAATTTTAAAAAACGGAACTAGCATTAGTGATGTAAAAGGGAAAAACAGTCCATGAAATTTATTTTTAGAGATTCATTTTGGCCATAAACTAGGGATTACCCATGAAACTAAAATTTATTTCCATCCAGGAATTTTATACTGAAGTAGAGTCAATATGAAAACAAATGCAGCGAACATAGTGCAGGAGTCTTTCCACTTTTAAAGAACTGCTGTCCTCTCAGGGAGCGTGACACACCCAGGCAAGTGACTCTCCGAAGCAGGTTTGCAGGTAGAGGTGCTTTCCACAGCAGCATCAGACTCCTCAAAAGAAGAAATTCCTCACAACTGGCTAAGCTCAAACTTTTAAGAGAACAACATGAATTTCTAAAATGTTCATGTTCAGTGTTTCAAAGGCATATATTGCCCACATGATCAGCAAATATTTCTTTTGTGAAGTAAACTTTTTTTTTTCTGAAAAACTTAATGTCAGAGGTTTCCTCAAGGAAATTTGAAATTTAAAAATCCTGATGTTAGGCAGCCAGGTTTTTGATAAAGTTGCCAAATAGTCCACAGCTCAAAAGACCGAACTGGAAAGACAGGAATGGGACAAAAGTCAATGCCATGTTGAATTGTGTGAGGATTAGAGGGAAATATGCAGCATCCCCACCACCCCAATGCAACATGGATGCATGGACAGGATGGGTTTGGGGCCGTGCCCATTGCTGGGTGCATGGATGGGGTGGTTTGAGACCATGATGACCACTGGGGACATGTGGTTTCAGGGTTGTGCCAACCACTGGGCATATAGAAGGGTGATCTTGGGGCCTTGCCCACTGCTGGATGAGTGGACAGGGTGGACTTGGGGCCGTGCCCACTGCTGGATGAGTGGACAGGGTGGTCTTGGGGCCGTGCCCACTGCTGGATGAGTGGATAGGGTGGTCTTGGGGCCGTGCTGACTGCTGTGCTCAGGAGTGGCTGTGAGGCCCTGCCCTGGTGCCTGAGGCACCAACAGGAGGTGGGACCATCCTCCCACGGCATGTGGACAGCCATACGACGGGGCAGGGCAGGGGAGACTGCCCCTCCAGCCGTGACTTGCCCTCAATTTCAGTTTCCAATGAAGTGACAACCCTGGGCTCTCCTGTTTGAACTGGACTCCAGGAAACGATGGGCTCAGCTCCCCCAGGACTAGGCACGAGTCCCAGCACCAGGGGTGAAAACAGCACAGCAAGTAACAGACGAGTATTTTACGAGAACCCTGGTGAGCTGGGGATGTTCGGCCTGTCCAATGCAGGCCAAGGCCCCGCTTGTACGTGGAGGACGGTGGTGCTGGCTGACCCCAGCCTCTGCTGAGCGCGTGGGGGTTGACACAGGTACAGACCCTGCTGCTGGCGGGAAGGCAGTGCCCAGGCACAGCTGGGGGCACCACGGCCCAGCGCCGACTGAGTTCCCCCCAAACCCAGAGCCACTCAGAGACAGTGCCAGGCCCTCTGGGGCTCAGTGGATGGAGAGGGGTAGAAGGCTGTGTGTGCAAGCACCCCTGAGCCCCACGTGCGGACGTGAGCTCACACACATATGTGCAGTGTGTGTTCATGCATGCACATGTGTATTGTGTGTGTGTGCATGGTGTGTGGTGTGTACATGTGAGTGTTTTCGTGAGTGTGCACATGTCTGTGTGTGTGCCAGTGTGTCCATGTGTGAGTGTATTATATCTGTGAGTGTGTGGTGTGCATAGGGGGTGGTATGTGTGTGTTCAAGTGCTGTGTGTATGGTGCATGTGTGTATTGTGTGTGCATGAATGAATGCGTGTGTGTATATGGTGTGTGGTGTGTGTACACACGAGTGTGCTACACATGTGAGCAGTGTGCCAGTGTGCATCTGTGTGCATTTGAGTGTGTGATGTGTGTTCGTGTGAGCATGTTATGCATGCATACGTGTGTGCCGTGTGCAGCATAGGAGACACCATTTAGACTTTGGGTTTCAGCCTCTGAGGCGGGGGCTGGGGCCGAGCTCCCCCCTTGCTGGACGGTGGCTCCAGGGGCAGCCAGCATGGCGGCGGCTGGCTCAGACTGCAGTGTTACTCATGGGTCAGAAACCCCTTCAATCAAACAGCTGGAATAACCTCTGTTAAGAAATACTCCCCAGCACAGTATAAATTTACGTAATAGAAATATTTAAAATAGAAATATTCATGTAGTGGTCGGGTATTTTTTTTTAAAGTGTCAAATAAAATTGACACATATGAGATGTATGTGCATGCACATATATTTGTATGTATATAACCAGTTTTGTATCTATTAAACCCTTAAGAAAGAACAAAGAGACTGTCCTATTTAAAGCTTTCTATTATTAATGATTTCTATGAAGGAAATGTAATGGAATTCTCCAGATACAGAAGTTTTTTTTAGGGGGTAGGGTTAGAATTAGCCTCAAAATAGAGTATCATTATCACGATTTTCATCTGAAATAAGAGTTTGAAATCTGCTGGTAAAATAGATTATAGGAAAGCAGAATATTAAATAAGTTAAAGGAAAACTAAAAGATGCTCACCTTTGCTAATAATCTAAATATTCACAAGGTGTTTATCACTGTGTAATGCATGGCTATAAGTCTCTAACTAACTTGCTATTTCCAGGCCTTGAGCTACACTGCAACTTCTATAAAAGAAGCTACAAACCAGTTATCAACCTATTTTAATCACAGTTGGAATAAACACAAGAAAACATTCAGGAAGAAGGTGTACTAGCGCCTCCCACGGGAGAGGAGTAGAATCCTAGAGCAGACGAACAGTGCTGGACGACAGGGCCTGAGCCCTGAGCTCCGCTGCGCAGAGCAGGGGCCTCGTGCTGAGTCTGGCGAAGGACCACAGGGGCTTGTGAGACTCCCGAGGATGAGGAAACGTGCTGTTTAACTCAGGTTCCAGGTCCGAGCCTGCGAGGCTCTGAGCCCGGCCACAGGAAGCTCATCAAGCACATCAAATACTGGCGAGCTCAGTCCACCCCGCTGGACCCGGGAAGCCTGGCTGCCGAAACACAGGCCTGCAGCATCGGCAGTTTAGGCACCAGAAAGGCAAGAGGCCTGGGGACAAGACGGGCTGTGCTTGGCTGCCAGGAGGGCGGCGCTCTAGAGCCAGGGCCTCAGCCTGTGCCTGGGCCTCCTGGCGGCCGCCCTGCCTGCCTCCTGCGCGTCAGAAGCAGCACAGAGGAAGGACCTTCAAACGGAGACGGTGAAAGTGGCTCAGCAGGTGCTTTAAGCACCAGTGTGCAGAGCGGAGCAGACCCCTGATCTCCAGGAGACTGAAAAAGGCCTGATGAACAGGCTCAGCTTGCGTCACGCCCAGCTGCCAGCTCTTAACTGCCCTGCGCAAGGCTCCTCGACCACTGGGCTCGGAGCTTGATTTTCTTCCTGGTTCTTATTTGGACCTGATTTTTTCTTCTTAAGTCTCATTGTTGATTTTTTTCTGGACTTGAACGCTGGAGTTTTTGCCTTGGAATAGAAGTCTCACACAGACCTCAACAGCTGCATGTTTTTAAATTTCTTATTTGGGAAGTTCTCAATCACGTACAAAGTTGAAGATGAGTATAATGGCTCTCCAAGCACTCGTCACCGAGCTTCAACAATCATCAGCATTTGCCAGTCTTGGTTCATGTCTGCCTAACTCCTTCGTTCAAAGTCAATTTTGTCATGATAGCTGGAGATGTTTCCATTTCTAATTCCTGCCCAAAGAAAACAGGAATGTCCAGCCTTGGGGCTCACCTGCCAAGCAGAGGGCAGGTCTCAGAACTATCTGCAGAGGGAACCAGCACCTTCGGTGAGCCACTGTCTGCTTTCATAGCGGGCGGGTTTTCAAGCTGTCCACGGTAGGAAAATAACGTCAGACATTCTCAACTCAGTGATAGAAGGTGAGGCTCCGGAGACCTTTTCTTTGGGACAAACAAACCTTGTCCAGGTTTTCCTGTCCTTTCCCACCCAGGGGCCAGTAAAAGGAGGTATCCAAACAGGAAAGAGGAAGAAAGCAGAGCACAGTAGCAGAATTAAACATTTAATTAAAACAAACATTATTCTAAAATATACAGTTATTTGCAGGGCCATTTTTTAGAATTAATTTGCACACACATATTTGTTTCATCGTGAGCTGTAGTTGTATCTCACCCCTCCCCACGCATTCAGCATCAAAAGTACCATTTCTGGAACCTGAGAAGAAAGCAATACAAGCCTGAAAAAAGGTTGGTCAAAACAGACATGTGCTCTAGTGAGCACAGGAATGACCTCAGAGCCTGAGTCTGCGTTCAGCCTAAATCTACCTAAGAAATTATTAGCGGAGAGGAAACTAAACTTCAGTGGAGAACATGGAACTCAAAGTTACTTCAAAGCATATTAACTGAAAAAAAGATGATGTATTTTTGGGTTTACTCTCCAGGGATGACAGATCAGGAGACTGTCTGTCCTACCAGTTGTGGTCACTTGGAGCTCTGAACCCCAGGAAAACATGCTCTTAAACTTAACCCATTGCTGCAGGTGTGAAGCCTTGAAAGCAGGGCCTCTGTTGAGGTGACTTCAGCTAGCGTGGCCCAGCAGACTCAGGGCAGTCTGAATCTATTACTGCAGGCCGTATAGGGAGACAGAGGTACAGAGAAAGCTGGAGCCCATGGGAACCGGGAGAGAAAAAAGATGCCGCCGCATGCATGGCCATGTGATGGGAAAGCCAAGGACCAAGGACTGCTGGAGCCAGCCCAGGAGGCCAGTCTTTAGGGAGAAAGCATTGCTTTGTTGACTCCTGATTTTGTACACCTAAACTCCAAACCGTGAGCCAATAAATCCCCTCTGTTTAAGCCAGCCCATTACATGATACTTGTTTTAGCAGCAAGGAAACCAAAACACCCAGCTCTCCAGCAATATCCCAAATGACCAGAGTGAAGTTATAATCCAAACCTTTTCCTGTACCTCTCAATCAGAACCACAGTAAAATCCCCCTTGCGTGCATGGCATAAGATTTAATGCATGGCTAGAAGACGACGCACTGGGAATCTGGAGGCCCTTCGGTGTGGCCCTTGGCAAGTTGCCCAAGCGACGGCGCAAAGCCTCATTTTCCCGACCGTGGGATGTTGTACAGCAGCAGGAACTGATTTCACAAGAGGCCTTAGCAGGATCTCCAATGTACATAACAGATAAAGAGGTGCGCTACTCTGCTTGAAAGAAAGGCAAGCTTCCCCTGCCCCAACGCCGGGGGCCCTACCCTAGAACTCCTAGAGAGCCTTCTACGATGCATCCCAAATCTAATAAATCTAATGTCAAAACCGACTATGAAACAACAAAGAAATGAAAATAAGTTTTTGGTGTATGAGGAGTTATTAATATTTCTATATGATATTTTGGTCTCTTAATAAAGGATCTATCAGAAAAGCAAATGCTAGAACGCGTATTCCAATGTAAACCAATACAGTCACTAAAATTTATTCTCATCTATCCCATCTCAAGGCAACTTTTTCTTTGAAATCATACTAATTAACATTTGAATGGTCAATTATTTTACAATTATTTTAATAAGAAAGAACATACAAGGTTCTCTGAAAGAGTAGTTTTGACCCATAATTTATCATAGAGCTTTTTTTGTGGCCTAGCAAGAGCCACTTAATTTTGGAAGAAAATGGATTTACCCTTTCTTGCACTGGCATTGCCCTTGAGCAGATGGAGTGATGGTGTGCGTGTGCACGCATACACACACACACACACACA
>JAQZBX010105437.1:0-10849 GCA_029593785.1 Cabassous unicinctus
AAAAAAAAAAAAAAAAAGCAAAAAAACACATTGACATTTCACCTTAGAGCTGTTTATCGTAGGGAAAATCTATAAACAGAATAAATGTCCAACAATGGACTGGCTACAACAAAATACTATTCAGACAATAACCATTATTGTTATTTACTGAAGGAGAAATATATTCTTAATAGTTTAGGAAAATATATTAAAGTAAAAGGCAAGTTAAAATAGTCTTAAGGTATTATATTTGTAAATAAAAAATGAGTGTAAGAAAGACCTAAAAGGATCTATCGGTGATTGATTCTTAACCTTCTTTTGGGTATAGACTCCTATGATAGTATGATGAAAACATGGCTCCTTGTTCTGCACCCCCAAAGCAAAAAAATAAACAACAAAAACCTACCACCTTTATGCTGGTACATATAAATTTTCTATTTTACCTTCAGATACCTCAAAGGCCAACCATGAACCCCCTACAGGTCCAGAGACCACACAGTTAAGGAATTATGAATTTTTATTCTTTTTCTTGCATTTTCCCATCTAACTATTTTCTGATTTGTCTCTGATCAAGGCTATCATAAAAACAAATGGCGAACAAACCACCTTAAATTATTTTCAGTCTGCTCCAATATCACCAATATTTCTAGTCTCAAGAAAGAGTCTAACTCTACATTTATGAGTTAAATATCCGAGCTTCACGTAGGTAAAATAAGTTTAAGGAAAATCTATTACTTTGGGTACGAAATCATTGTAAAAGGGACCTTTTGATGAGGTTACTTCCATTAAGGTGGGCCCCAAGATGGGTCTTAATCCTGTTACTGGCATCCTTTACAAGCAGAATGAAACTCAGAGACAAAGTCATGGGAAACAAGGAGCTGAAATTCAACGGAACCTGGAAGAGAACTGAGAGACCAGGGGGGCCGCCACGTGGATTGTGATGTGACAGAGGTGCCAAGGACCAAGGATCACCAGCAACCAGCCCCAGAATGCCAGTTTTGGGGAAGAAAGTATCAAGTATGGCCTTAATGACACCTTGATTTGGACTTTCTCATAGCCATAAAACCATGAGCTAATAAATGCACATTGTTTAAGCTAAAAGAAAAAGGAAAATACATTTTGTTGTAGAAGAGCAAACGAGGAAATCTGCATGAACTTAAAAACTGTACCTCACACCAGTGTCTTCAGTTACCAAATCACGATCCTTGCCCTGGTCATAGCTCTCAGATGATGTTTCGGCATTTTCTATAAGAGACTGCATATCACTTGCAAATAAATTTGGTCGCTTCCTCTGTGACTTAGGACCAAATGTAGTTTCAAAACTTTCAGTATCAAGAATATGCACTTTTGAATTCTAAAGAGAAAAGAATTCTAGGTAAAACTAAGGAAAGCACTGGGGAAAAGCAAAAACTTAAACCTACCGGGGAAAGGCTTTCTGCTTTTATTTTTCCAAAATCTATAAAAATATGGATTCAGCCTGGTTTCAAATCAGAAATGCTTATTTAAATAATATAAGCACTTGCTCCTCTATTGTGAAGTTCTGTAAGTTTCCTTGGAGAAATACAAAAGTAATACGAATAAAGCAAATATGAATAGTTGTGTAAGACCTGCCAAAAACTCTGCTTTATTTCATTTATCATAAACTTTAGTCAAATGTAATTAAGGCTACAATGATGAAGATTAACTTATCTTTTCTGATCACTTCTTTGAGCTTTCAAACAAGTACATAAAACTCGCCAAATTCACAGATTTTGTCAAGGACAATCATACTCAAATTTGTGTTTTTTTTTTAAACCAACTGTAAATGCCAGCTTTTTCTTGGAAGTTCATTTCTTTCATGGCTAAAAGGAATTGCTTGTTTTGTAAGATGCATTTTAGTTTCAGATAACATTTTTCCTAATTTAGGTAACGTTTTTATTAAACGCACATGGAAAGTCTTCAGATGAAAAACATCTAGCAGAAGTCCAAAATAATAGTTTAGATGTGATAAAAGGAACCTGATACTAACTGGAACTTGATGTGCCTGTAAAGGAGTTACAGGCATAGGAATTTTTGAAGCAGGATAAAAGTCAAAGTTTGAGTTAGGATCTATCACATAACAGCATGTTAACAGCAGGCAGAGAAGATCCTCAAAAAAAAATCCTCTGGCCCTGGGTAGCAGTTTGTCTGTAAGCACCAGCTACTAAACACAGGAGGACAGAGCAACCACCGTGGCTACTGAACTTCAACAGATCTCCTTTCCAACGTCTAAAGATCCTTAAGCTAGTATCGTCTTCTCAGCTAGATCCCCAACCCAGCTCTTGCTACCTTCCGCCCAAGGAATGTCCCCAAACAGAGGAATCACATTTTACACGGAAATTAGGTTCTAATATCACTGGGTCAAAACAAATATTATCAAAATTATCCTGGACAAATCCCTTAAATAACTTGCAATGAACACTAAACATGGTCCTTAACCCTATACATTAATATGTACAATGTAGTAATATAGTAACATATAACCATAATGTACATACGGAAAATGTTACAGTATTTTTACTATATGGCTATGGAGATATAGAATTATAATACACATATAGCTGAGTGTCCAAAAGTTAAAATCATATCTGACTCCACTGTGCAGAAAAGTCTCAGGATTAGATTTTATAACAAGTGGTAGATAGCACACTAAAATAAAATAAAGTTTTTTTCACAGTCAAAGCAGCAAACTCTTCACTCTGAGTACCTTTCTGTATCAAAATACTAGCTGACCACTGCTCTGTGTAACATATCAGCTATTTAAGCATTGAATTCTAGAAGCACTGAACAACTAGAAGGGGAAACAAAGCAATAAATCCATAATAGAACCTCTCTGTTCTTCTCATAAACAGAATTCAATAGCTTGTCAAAAGATGGCTTTAGGGAGAACAGACAAAGAGAACAAGGGAAATGAGAAACTTGTCTGTGGTTCATGAATTACACTCAAGTGTTTCCCTGAGAGAAAACAGTCATTCCACTAATAGGTGCCATTCTTCCAGTCCATCATAAAACAAAAGCATAACTGACAAAACCAGGCCTTGGTTTTTATTTTGTTCTGCAAGTAAACACTTTCCTTTGAACTGTTTAATCCATGTATGTAGTCCATGTTTTCTTCTCTCCTTATAATGGAACTGAAGCATCCTTTCCTTCAGCTGGGAAGAATCTCCAAGGACCTCATGAAAGGTGAAAGCACTCAACACCAAAGGTCTCCTACCAACCCAATCCTAATTGCATATATTTCGAGAGTTTGATGGAATTGCCATTTAATGAAACAACTTGTCCTACCCCCTAAAAAAATAATAAAAAAACAATACTACCACTAGTAGTTATAATCTATTTAGCGCTTATCTTGTGACACACTATGCGCTTACTATGTGCCAAGGGCTTTACAGACATTTAACCTGCATGGAATCACCGAGGAGGAGGGTTATCGTCACTGTACAGCTCAGGACAAAGCCTAAATAAGGCCATAGAAAAGGGTAAAAGCAAGGATTTAAATTCAGGTCTGACCCCCAAAACCTCTGCTTTTACCCACTATGCTACTGCATCTCCCTGACAAAATGCGATTTATACTAAAAGTGAGTCCCCTAACAAAGCTGAAAAGAGAAGTCTCAGAAAGTCTGTCCCTACTACAGTAAAGCCACTTTTCTTTGAGGAAAAACAAAAGACAAATATGTTAGGGAGAGATTTGTGTGGCGTGTGCCCAAGAAATTCCATTGCCAGGGGCATCCTATATCTTACATGAGGCTGGATTCGATCATGGAGAAGGGACATTGGTAACTTGCTTTGCTTCATGACAACTTTGTATGGATCCTTCATAATTGTATCCATTTCCTCTTGAAATTTTTGTAATGATGACTGCTTAATCACACGTGTGTTGCCTGTTTTACAAATAAAGAATGTTGCCATTTAATAAATAACTCATTTTTACTTTTGCATCCATGTTCACAATGACACAGTGAAAGGCAGATTTTAAGTTACCCTCGTTCACCCAAACACCTGATCCATCCACCCTATTTTCAAACTAAAAGGGAGAAAGAGAGAAAAAAAAACCTGCCTCTCCTGCATTCATACACTATGAACTAATCTACCAACCCAGACACACAAAAGGTTTCAAAAGATTTCCAAGCCCAATTTAACTGGATGAAGGTGAAAAATAAACATCACTGAATGGAACTGAGATTTGACAAATGTCCTACTTCCTGATAGATCTGGCAGAGATATTTGGAGCCAATCACAGCTGATCAGTTAGTATGGACAGAGAATTCTGAAGCACAGAAACTTTAAGCAGAGTCTTAATTACTATTTTCAGGGTTTTGAGGATCTGAAGGAACTACTAAATTAATCAAAAATCCATGCAAGGGAACAAAATCCAGCCATATAATACTACCCAGAGAATTCCACATAAATTAAGAGATTCTGGAAAAATAAAAAAAAAAATGTATTCAATTAAACAGCATATCGTAAATGCAAGACATCAGGATGATGATGATAGTGATGGTGGTGATGATGGTAATAATGATAGTAGTTAACGTGTATGTTGTGTACTCACAATTGGCTATGCTTTATTCTAAGCACTTTCCATGTATTAACACATTTAACTACCATAACAGTCCTGTTAGACAATACTATTTTTATCCTTATTTTAGAGATAAGGAAAGTGATGAACAAGCTGTCACATAAACGGCAGAACTAGGATTCGACCCCAAGCAGTCTGGATCTAGAATCAGAGCTCCTACCCGCCATGCGAAATGCCTGTCTACGGAATTTTTTTTGACACTTTTCTGTGTTGCAGTGTCCTGGGTGGTATCCTATGAAAAAATGAAGTGCCCACACACTTAGCAGTGGCTAAGGAAAAGGTGAAAAGACAGACTGAAATGAAGGCTGAGCTTCCAAAGGAACAAGCCATGATCCCAGCTGAGCCTCTGGTGATACTTTGTCACTCAGTTCAAACACAACCCCATTAAGAAGTTTTCCAGAAGAACTTCAAGCTAATGCATCTACTCTGCTAACTAAAGGCACAAAGATGCCTGCAATGTCACCTCTCAAATGTAACCTTTCCAAGCAACCAGAAATTAAGAGATGGAAGTTCCAAGGTCTGTTAATGTGAGTCATTAAGGATGACCTTATCTCATGGCTAACAATGATGAGCTCTCTTCAAAAAGATATTATTTATGAAATCCACCTACACTACCTTTCTCAGCACTTTTTTCACTATGGCTACATATCTCATCCCTTTCTCATATTATCCTTGTCAGTTCCACTCATCAAAAACTCCTGCCCTTTAGGTACCTGAACAGTCTACCCTTTTCCATATAAGCACACGTTTTCTAGAGCAAAAACCACAGGAGGTAATACTCACCAAACCACTTAATATTCGGCTCCACTCTCGCCACTGTGCCAGAAGCCACTGTTGATTGGTATTGCAGGGGCTTAATCACTTTACCACGACTGTTCCTAAATTGAGGAAATAACAGATTTTGGTTGAACACAGAAGAAAGGCAACAGCAAAGTTTGGTTTACAGAAAACCCTTTCCATCAAAAGGAACTTTTTTTAAAAAAAGATCATGAAATACAGATTTCAGTAAACAAAAAGTACTTCTACATTTGAAACAGATTGCCCAAAAGCTATTTAACTTCTTGCAACAGAACACATCATGATTTCTGCTAGATGAATAACAAATAATGCTGAGTTTAAAAATCTGTTTACTGTTTGTTTGCTTTAAAAAAAAAAATCACATACTTGAGTTCTTTGAGTAATTATTTGATGGCTGGTTCAAATGAATTTTAAGTAGAGGGTGATTTATGCTGGAACTCAAAATTCTAAAACAAACTGCAAAGTAGGTGACTAAGGCAGATTAAGTTCATTGACATTTGTGTGTTTAGACACATCTTTTAGAATGGCTGAAGAATCTAATTATCAAACAAATTAAGACCAGCTAGTAAAATGCCACATTCCGCAAGTCCCTGTGGTAGAGGCTGCCTCAGTAGAACTCCAGAGTTGCAATGAGTTTCCAAATGCCAAAACGTTGTGATCTAAAGTTTGGCATTAAAAGAATATGTTTTCTGGCTGCTTTCATAACTATAGTCCTATAGTCTTTGTTAAAGGAAAACAAATTTGTATCTAACAGATACCTAACCTTGAGATTTAATGTGCCATTGGTGAGGCCAAGGCTGTGAGGGAGAAGACCTCCCATTATTGGGGAGTACTGTAACACCATCACTTTTTCACTACACACTACCTGTGTCCTTAACCAACAATGAACAATTTATCATAATAATACCCATGCATAATTTTGATGGTAATGATATTTGAAAATATACTACTCTATGTGGGGAATGTTGGGTGGGAACATCAAAAGGTCTCAGCTAAGGGCACAAAGGAAAGCGGAAAAGAATGGCAGCAGCCAATGCTCACCTGCGCTCCTTCTGCCTGTACATATTTAGGCGTCGGATTGTGGCCCGGTCCCTCACATTTTGGCCTCCTGCTCCTTGCACTCGATCTAGGAGAGGCAGAAATAGCACACTATTTGACAACCAAGAAGTCTAAGTATGGTCATTGCTTAAAACATACTAACTAGCTCACCCAAACCTGGCAAGCTGCCTCCTCACCACAAAATCTCTACTGCCTCCTTATTTTGCTCCAAAAAAAATTATGATTTAAACTACTTGGTACAACAAAAGGGACCCAATCTTTGATTTTTTAATAGGATTGTTTGGTAATGACAATAGCTAATATTTTGGGGGCACTAAATGTGGCACTGTGCTACTCACATTGTAGGCCTTGTCACATTTAATTGAACCATCCTAAAAAGATGGATACATAATCCCCATTCTGTAGACTCAGAAACTGAGGAACAGTAGTCAGATAACTTGCCCAAGATCACACAGCTACTAAATGGCAGCACCAGAATTTGACCCAAGCAGTTGGTTGGTCACCACTTATGCTCTTAAGCATGAAGCAACCCACCTCTGAGTGTCACTTTAACAGATAATGAGGACCTGCTACGTGCAAAGGCACTGTGGAGACTACAATTTTGGTACGTAGGTGTACGAAACGTCTGATTTTAGTTTAATCAACCGTTAAATAGGTAGCAACTCTTGCCTTACATCTCAGAGAGAGGAGAACTAATAAGCAAGGTCACACTAGCCTGGCTTCTCATTTTGAGAGCCCTTCAAAACACTCATCTATTCAGAAAGCAGGTTGAAATGACAGGAGGGCCAGTGGCTCTGCTACTCACGTCCCCTATTTTGGCTCAGTCTCCTCATCTATAAAATGATAATTGCTAAGGGCCTTCCTGGGCCTAACATTCTAAGATTCCAGTCTATGCAAACTGAATACTTATCAAGCAAGGAAAACGTGAAAAAACTTTAAATCATGTTCAATGGAAAGGGCTGCTCCCCAAAGGCGATTTGTTTATCCACTCATTCTATGGGTGGAACCTTGTCAAAACTAATACACAACCCTCAGAATATCTTTACTGAAGCGACCGTATTTGTTCTGTAGAGTTTTCTATGCTTGGATGGAAGGATGATTCCAAGGGCCAAATCTACAATCTCCTTCTCATTTAGATGATCAAAGCTAAGGTGACAGACCAGGTGTTGTGTGTAAAAGGCCTGCGGCCTCTGCCTACAGCACTTTAAAGCCGACTTTACCTAACTTACTTCTAGCAAATTCCCCAAGAAGGAAAGCTGAAACCACCTAACACTGATACCTACGGGGCAAAGGGACTTCGACCCGTGACCTAACACAGAACATAAACAGAGCAAGTTTAACTGATCCTTCCCGCGTGCAGCTTTTCCCAATCTGCATCTCAAGCCCGAGAGTCCCCAAGACTGACAGGCCTGAGTGGTCACTTTCCCTGTCAAGTGTCTGCACGTTGGCCTGACAGGCGTGCAAAGATGTCAGCCCTCCTGTGTTCCCGCGCGAACAAAACACCCTAAATGTAACTTTCCTTTCTCTTCTCATTCTCAGTAATCACCCAGCTCCAGGGTCACGCCAAGCCAGACCACTCAGGTGCCCCTCCTCCCCCAGGCTTCCTCCAAGCTCCACCCTCGGCGAGCCCCCCTCCAGTACCGGGGTTCGTGCTGGCCTTGGAGGGATTGATGGTGCTCCGTCCTTTGTACTTAGGCTTCACCATCTTGCCGGTGGGACGGAGAACGAAGCTGGGCCGAGAGCAGGGTCTGTCTCACGTCGGGTAAACGGAACAAGCCAAGGCGAAGCAACTCCCGTGAACCGCGCAGGACCGCGTGTGCAGCAGCTCGCGTCACTTCCGCTCGCTGCATCCCCTCCCCCTGCGCGACTTCCTGCAAGCGCGTGGCCAGCGCCGCCACACTCCTGGCTCCGCCCCCGCCCCGGCCACTTAGACTTCGCCCTGCATTTAGCCCCCGCCCCTCTCTTTCCCAAGCAACCGCCAAGCTGTCCTTCCATAGCAACCGCCTAGTTACCCTGGACGCACGGCTCAGCGGTCCTAGTTTGGTCCACCCCCGAACAAAGAAGCGTCTTCCCAGGCCAGTGGCACAAGCTAAAGTTTAATTATCTTTTGAATTTGTCCTCTAAGCCCTTGCAAAAGTAACCTACCACACAGTAGCCAAATGTCAATCAGATCGTGTCACTCGTCACTCTGCTTAAAACTCCATCAGCTCATCATCATTCAGAATTTAGAAGGGAGGGCGGGAGAAAGGAATAAAGAAAGGGAGGGAAGAAGGGAAAAAGCAAAACAAACTAAATTCCTTTCCATCCCTACAGAATTCTGTCTGATCTGGCTCCTGCCTGTTTATTTCATGTGTACCTCCCTCCCTCCGGTTATTCTGACATTTATACTCCTATGTTCTCTCTGCCAGGATCACTCTTTCCCTGAATCTTTGCATAGCTGGTTCCTTCTGTTCATTCAGTTCTCAGCTCAAATGTCACCTACTGGTAGGGTTGTAATTAGCAAGTAAGAATACAGGATGCCCAGTTACATTTGAATTTCAGATAAGCAACAAATAATTTTTAGTATAAGTATGTCCCAAGTATTGCATGGAACATTCTTACACTAAAAAAATTATTTGTTGTTTATCTGAAAATGCAAATGTAACTGGGCATCCTGTATTTTATATGGCAACTCTTCCTACTGGGAGAAGCCTTTCCTGCCTAATTTGTCTAAATCAGCCACCATTACCCTCCTACGGTTATTCTGTTACATTATTCTGTTTTATTTACTTCATGGCATTTATCCCTAGCTGAGATTTTAATAGTTACAAGTTTACTAGCTGCTTCCCCCAAACTAGAATGCAAACTTGTTGAGTGCAGAGCTTTGTAAGCTTGTCTACTGCTATGTCCCCAATGCTTGCACACAATACAGTAAACTGCACACAATACAGTAAAGGCTCAATAAACATTTGTTGAATGAAGAAATGTATAGATGAAATTGCCTCTTGATCAGTAGGATCTAGTAGGTTCTGTTTATACCAGCCAAAATAGTCTTTAGATGCCAGCATTTCAACCAAAAGCCCTCCCTTCTTTCATGGTGCCTCAAGGTGTTAAGGAGTGCTCATCACTGTGTCCTCAGGCCAGGCCAGAGAAGAGATGGTTAGTCAGGAGGAAGGGTGGATTCGGGCCTGTGGTGAAGCTCATTCCATAAAAACAAACAACTTGTTATAAAGTGAGGTGCTCTAATTGAGAGAGGGATGACTACATCTTTATTTTTCTGACTCTGAAGCAAACATACTCAAAAACATTCTTTGTAGAGCAAAAACAAGCCATGTCCTAGACATGAGTAGGAAATATCTTTGTTCCCTTGAGTCTCACTTTTATTGCCCCAAGGGCACGTATCAGGAGATTAAACACAACTTTGCTAGGAAGACCCTGACCCTGACCCAGTATCCAAGAAATTTCTGAGAGCTGGTCGGAAACAACATGATGCTCGGTGAGGATCCAACCATGCTCCCTTCTTCCACAGTCGCTTTGGTCCCCCAAAGGAGGGTATAATAGCTCAGAGAGAAGAAGTTAATGTATTTCTGATGCCTCATCTTGGTGCAAACAGAATAAACACGAATGGCAAAAATCAGCCCATGAGCTCATTCAGGCTTTGATCACAGACATAATTTCATTATGAAATTTCGAATCAGCCCGTTGTGAAGTCTTGCCAAGGAGTTTCATTTTCCCAGATGATATGGTGGGTTATTTCTCTCCTGTTCTCATACTCTGCTTGTATTTATCATACAAACTCTCCATCTATTTTTATCTGAGCCATCAATCCTTTTACAACACTAGTTGCCAATCCCAGCAAGCCAGCTCAGTGCTACCAGCAGATGATAAACCTGATGGAGGTAGGTCAAGCTAAAGCTATTGGTTTAATTTGCCTGCCCTGCTTACCTCAGTTGTGCTACAGTGACTATTTTTCACTCTCCTTCTTGATGTCATGCTAACCAGAGGAGGCAAGAGGCCTCTCCAGGCCTTCAGTTCCTCAGCTTTAAAGCAGTCATAATCATCTGACTGCCCTGAAACATCACAGTAGTGAGCATGTGAATCAAGGTACACGGAAGCATTGCAGGCATAATATACACCATACAGGTAGGGTGCGCTCTCCTGCCTTTCACACCCATGGTTGGCTCCTCATTCACTGGACCCTTGTTCCTGGTAACCACCGGTTTGTTTGAATGGGAAGGTCCCAGCAGGCACTGGTCGGCTGAAAATGCCACCTTCCAGAAACAACCCTGAGCCATGCACTAATAAGAAAGAGCAGATTGGTATGTTCATAAGGGGCAGAGAACCTTGACCTTGCTTCCTTCTTCATGCTGTAAAACCTTTGTTATTAGAGTCTAATGGACAAGCAGCAGCAACGTATACAGTAGCCTTTTTCAAAGG